>VYZX01014593.1:11189-46878 GCA_013401335.1 Brachypteracias leptosomus | reverse complement strand
GGAGCCGTTGGTGGGTGAGGGCTGAGGCGGCCGGAGCCGTTGTCGGGTGAGGGCTGAGGCAGCGGGAGCAGCCAGGAGCCGTCGGAGGGCTGGGGGAGTGGGCAGAGCTCGCCTGGGGTGAGGGCAGCGACAGGCAGGGCGCTGCGGCCAGGTCGTTGGTGCTGGAATGGTCTTTTGCGCCCTGTTTTAACCCAGCCTGAGGTGATGACTCTTCTCTCCCCCCCCTCGATAACCTCATATTTCTCTCTGATCGTTTTGCAGCCTTACCTGCAAGTGAAGAGTCGGAATTAAGCTTAAATTGCTCTTTAGTCGCCATGTTGCCAATTCATCTAAACGACAGAATCCCCCCTGCCCGTGCATCATTTCGGTTCATTTGAGTTGAACGGGATGCAGCCTGTTCGTGTTTGCTGTCGGACTGTACCGACTGTACTGCCTGCACACACACCGAGGGTGTCACACCCACCCCTTCCAAAAACCCATCTTTAGGCACAGGTATGCAAGAGAAGTTTTATTTATGAAAGATGTTTCAATGAAAATTTCTTAAAAGTCAAAAAAGACGATGCAAGTTTATGGTGGAAATGACTTAAAATTGCACAAAATGTTAACACTGATCATACAATATTTCAAAGATTAACAGGCATGTGCTAAAGAAACTGTTGAGTCTAGAAATATTCCAAATATATCTAGTTTACAGATTGCTGTACAAAAAGCAGTTATAAATACTTCACATCTAGAAAAAATACACAGAACCTTTGAAATAGACTTTCCCTTACATATAAACAACCTTTGTAGAAAAAACCCCAAAACACCCAGTACAAGCCAATCCCCCTGCTCCCAGATATGTTCAAACCAGCACTGGTTAGCACCAACATCATCTTGAATGTGTCACAAACAGGAGTTGAGTTTTGTTTTTTAAAAATAATTTTAGCGTTTACAAATCAATTCAGACCAAACGGAGACTACAAAAGAGAACAGAGTGTGGTACACTCAGAATCGGACAGGAAGGAGCACAGAGGAGGTGGAAGCAGAGAAGCCAGAGAGAGGTGGAGGTTTGCGCACTTCTCGATGATACAGGACTCCCGTTTGGGTGGCAGTGAATCACTTTGACCCTGATCTTTCTAACAGTTCTGCACAGGATTGATAGAGTCAGTACCAGTGGTATCAGGCTGCCTTTTAATCTATTCCTTTTCTTGCCATGTCGAAAGTCAAAACCCTTTCGAAATAAGACACCTGTTGAGAAGTTGTAATAGCTGAAATGGACCTTTCCCTAGAACACCTGTATGGAATTGCACTAAAAACAAACAAAAAAAATAGGTTTTGTAAAAGGGAGTCCAAGAAAATTTATTACGGACAATTTGGCAGGCTCAGGTTTACAGTAACGCAGTGTTTCTACATACAGTTTTAAGACTAAAACAATTATAAATCTTTTAAAAAAACTCTACTAACTTTCCTTGTTAATATTAACATCAATTTCTTTAAGTTAGTAAACTGCCGTTACAGGAGCATAGCACCAATTTAATATTTATTGCTGTCATTTATCGCTACAAATATATTTTCCCAAGATATTTACAACTGTACAAATATTCACAAAAGTGCAAAATTAAGACTTTATTCCGTGTAACTGGCCGTTGCGTTGCATTGAGTCTCGCGTGTCACGGTGAAGAGGCCTCCTCACCGGCCGTGTGCCCAGAGGTAGGCACACCCCCTGCTGCAAGCACCACGCCTGGGGCCAGCCTTTCCAACAGCTGCCTCTTCTCCCCCCTGCTCACCTTCAGCTCCATGAGGGCCGCGCTCACAGCCTGCTACAAAGTGTCTCTACACATCGCTGGAGCCTTGGCTGGCACAGGAGGAGAAGCTATCATATAGAGAGTCACTCAAGGATTCTAAATTGTCCGCCTCGTGCCTACCCGAGCTGTTTAAGGAGGCTGCTTCTTTCTTTCCATTTTCTTCCTTTTGTCCTTCAACCTTGTTCAGACAGTTCTTCTCTTTTTCTAATAAAAGTACATTATTGCTGTTAAATTTATTGAGAGACTCCAGGGAAATTTTAGATAATCTATTCTGGGAATCTTCTTTTGTTTCTTCAGTTTGCTTCAATTTCTGTAATAAGTGAGGGAAATATTAGAAACATATTTCTTATAAAAATTAAGTTATCCAACTGTACACCATTAATTACCGTCTTTCCAAAGTTCACAGGGTTAAAGGGAATAGATTGTTAGGTGCTTAAATGTCTGTTGTAGTTAAATAGAACATTAATGCCCATTTTAGGATAAATCATAACTTTAATGATTCTGCTGAGACATGGAGGGCTCCATTTACAAAACAGCTCAGTGCCATTAGCAACTGAAGTAGTGGCTCCTGGGTGCATAGCACCTTCACAGTCCTTTACATGTTCTCCCTTAGGAATACTTTGAGGGGTATGTTTAATGGGTATTTGTCTAAGTAGAGTTTGAAGTCTGCTTAAAGAAAAAGGGGCACAGACATGTTCAGAGGAGAAAAAAGCATTTTCCATAAATTACAGATGCAAATGAAACTTGCCAGAGAATAACCTCACATTTTGCACGTGTAAGCTCATTGATTTCCACCGACCCAAACCATCTCTACGAGACAAGAAAGCAACAAGACAGGAAATTACACTGAATGGGGCCAATCCCCACAGACCAGAATCAATCAGATATTGGCCAGGCCTGCTCGGAGAAGTGCTGGAATTCCGTGGGCACACCGGGCAATGTATTAGCTTATTATATTAAAAACGCACAGTAGGATTATACAGGAGTAATTTTATCCCTTTGTCAGCTTCTGGTATTTTCAATCACCAAGGAATAGTTACGGAGCCGTGTAGGGAGCAGCTCAATAAAAACGACCCACCGTTCACACACGGAGTGTTTTACAGTCTGTGTAACCAACTCCTCTTGCAGATAATATTATCACAGAAACATGAGATAACATTCAACGTTTCACATTCAACAACTCCTTGGTAAGGTGAGATGCAAGAATTCTGAAATATGCTGTCAGAGCTCAGGCCGTTCTTCAGCTTTGGTGTTACCATCAGATAGCAAAGACTGAATCAGAAATTACTGTCCATCCGAGACATTAATATTTTGGTTTAGGTAGAAATGAAGTGGCATTTTAAGCACACTGAAAACACAGCAGCAACCAGATGTATGGCTGATGTGGGTCATTCATATGCAGTTGTAGAGGGTCACTAAAGTTCTTTTAAGAATTCAAGTTTCAAGTAAGTTAAATGTGCACACTGTGCTGCTGATCCTTGGAAACCTTGGGCAAGAGAAAGGCAGATTGTTACACAGCTCGACTGCTTGTTTTTATGGTTAGTTAGATAAAAATCGAAATGCCAGCCCAATGACTGTTTATGTTGTGATCTTGTCATATTTCATAAGCTGACAACGCCTGGAATAGGTTAGTATTTTTATCAAACAATCTTAAGCAAAGCAACAGGATTTGAAGATTAATTAATCTTCAGTTTAAAAGGTTTTAAGGGATGTTATGTTAGATTCTGATCTTAGAAGACAGTTAAATCTAAGGTCTTTGATATCTGTAATTACAATGTTTTCTGAGATAGAGGAATGTAACTGGTATGTATATAACTTGGTATAACTGGTATAACTTGGTAATGGGAACACAAATTTAAGACCCTTCAATAGAAATTCTCCACAGTTTCATCTTAAAATGTTCTTCACTTTGCTCTCATTTAGAATATCACACACTATTACTGAAACAGTTGTTTAACTTCTCTGTAGGCCAGATAAGAAAATGCTCAGACATGGCATCAATAACACACATATTAGCACTTTTGCTCTTCAGAGTACTAAATCTAAAATTCTTTATTATATGACACACTAAATGATTTTTCTTTGTGAATATTTTTCCCACTTCACAGCTTTTCTTTAGACAAATTGAATGTGGCTACTTAGCACAGACTTGGGTCTGCAAGAAGTCAATACTGGTGTTAGTAAGGTCTATGATAAAACTTTTATTGATTCAAATGAAGCCAATTTCAACTCTTGGGTAGAAGGAGCTAAGACATCTGCAGTATCTGCTGCACAGAGCAGTTTAGATGAAGTATCAAAATGAGAGCAGAATCTTTGGCTGGCTGAAGGACAGATTAAACCACAGGACAGGCTGGAGTGGATTCTGTGGATTATACATATATGTTGTATCAATAATTTATACCCTACAAGCACAATCTAGACCACAATCCTATTTTAATCATACCCTTCTTTCTCATTTGATATAAGGCTAACAGTTTATAAAATATGCTAGAGAAACTACAGGGAACAAAAGTATTCTCTATAAATTCTAACCCAAATTATTGAATCAAATGAAATTGAAATGAAGTGAAGCTCATCAGTGAAACCTGTTGGCTAACATCTATGATACATCAAGAATTAAAGGAAAAACTAATTCTAAAAGTTGTTGTAGCAAAATTTATTGCTAAAAGGGAAAGAGAATTCAGAAATAAGTTATGGATATATTTTGGCCATACAGTTGTTCTTTTAAAATGTGTTAACGCTCAATTACATCCTTTTGCAAAAAATATTTTCCTTTAGTTTCCTTTCTTTATCACATTACTGTAATACTATACCTGTCTGCAAAGGTAATGCTCATGGGATGTGGAAAGTAATACTCTGCATTTTTTCTTTCAATGTAGGTATAATCTGTTCAGCTACAACACACTGTTTCTGGCCACCTATTGCTAATTTTATAATCAGGTAAGAAAGTGGGGTCCTCTGCAGGGACTTTTGGTAGGGAATTAATATTCTAGAACTGTAGTCATACATCAGATGTACAATATGATCTCATCTCACATTTTTATGAGTACAGCTACACTTAGATCTGTTAAATTGTATATGGAATAAGAATATATTTGTAGTCAGAAAGTTAAAATATGATATTCTAGTCCTTGACACATAGAAGAAAGATTATTCACAGCCTGAGCTCCATGAGTAAAAATAAAGAAAAATTTAGGCAGAGATAATAATTTAAGAATCTGCATAATCAACAAATCATTTTCTCCACAGTAACAAAATTATGAATTAGGTACATTCCTAGAGCTGAAAACTCACTGATAATTTCTTCAAACTTGTTGTGTCAGGGCAAATGTTACCCCAAGTTCTTTAAGAAGTTTTTCTCTAGTTACTATAGATACAATTTGGAAACAATTACCAAAGAGTATTTATTTAGAATCATCCTTAATTAAGTTTCTTATTTTTCACAGCCGTCACTACAGCTGCTAGATGAATCGGAGGCAAAACCAAAGCAACAATTATTAGAATTTGCTTGATGAATTGTGTATGTGGTTAAGTAGCGTCTTTAGTTTTTTTTCATGTAGATTTGTTACTGACTTCAGCAGAGTCACAGATATAACAAGGAACGAGGGTTAACGCAAAGATGTTAGTATTGTGCATTTTAAAGTAATTAGTTCACTAATGCATTTGAGAGTCACACTAACGTGCATCAGTAGCTTTTCCTGCAGACAGGAACATTTGGCAGCAGAGCAGATGTGTTTTGTATCCACAAGAACTGGGTGAGATTTGGTGAAGTGTAGAGAGCACCTAACCTCTAAGTAAGAGGTTCCAATCAAATCTTTCCTATATTAGTAGTGACATTCTGCAGAATGAACTGGTGGTTTTATCACCACAGGGAAAAAAAAAAAGAACTCTGAGAAGTGCTAAGATGGGACCAACAGTATGTTCTTGCTCTCAGACAGGATTCTTCTCAGAAGCAATACTTAAAGCCATTTCAGCCTGAAGGCGTTGGCTTTGCTGCTGACTATTCTGCATCCATTCTATGAATAAATAAGGTGTCTGCTGCATTCGATGGGGTCACTATGTGTTTTCCTAAGAAAAGATAAAAACATGTAGTCACAGAGTTTAGGCTAAGCAAAAAAAAAAGTTCAGTGCAGAAAAAGACTGTGATTTTCACAGAGCCTCCGTAAAAGCATCAGCCCGCCATCCTAAAGCAGATCAATGGATAGCTTGTTTTACTTCTACTAACTATATTTTTGTGTAGAAAATCTGTACCATTATAGCCTTAGGGTATGGGAGCACATGTTCTACTCAGTGCAAGTGAAGAGCTTCCCACCACTGGAGTTTCTTAGCTAGTCAGTGTGGGGTGCTTTATACTAACTGAGAGCCGTGACTGGTTATCAGGAGAGGAGAAACTCCACCTGACACAATACAGACATTCATCACAAGTCACATCACTTTGAAATAAAATCATGAGTCATGAATCAGAAAAATGTTTCCTTGTTGGCAACATCCTAAAGGGAATAACTAAAACCCATTAGTGATATAATAAAAGCTGGCATGTCACTTCAAGCACAGCAAATTAGGAAAAGAAAACTAGCCTGCAGTTACACTGATACATTATAAATAGGTGTTATTTCTACATTAATACATCAAATTAGATTTTTTTAAAAACTCCTAAAATGAGAGGTTACATGTGGGTAGAATGCATTCTCTGTGCTGTGTGATCAAGGACCAGCCACAACTGCAGATGTTCTGAATGGCACAAAGACTCGCGGGTCTAATAGGAAGGAGCAGGGAAGGATGTGCTGGTCCACAGGTACAAGAGTACCCCACAGGTGGCAAGTCTGCTCCTTCTGTGTAGGAACATGCGGGAGCTCTGGTTGCCTGGAGGTCAGGCTATGCTTGCAAGGCGTGCCAGAGCTCAGAATTAACAATGAACCACTCTGTAGGACAAATGTATTTTCCAGCTGTCTAAGTTTAGTTAACCAGCACTTTAAAGGGCTCAGAATCAGTTACACACAAGAATAAAATGAACTTTATTTATGTCTCTCATGCACTGGGCAATTTAGTTTTTAGATTAACACAAAAGCAAGAAGGGCACTGCTTCAAGTGAAGTATAACTGTGAAACACTATTGGGTAAAAACAACTAAATTGCTATGAGAATTAAAATATAGATCAACTAAATCAATACTTAATTGTGTAACTCAAGGTCTTTCATTTCAGCTCTGATCTCTAATAGGAGATACAAAGTATGTTCACTTTTTATTTTTTTAGTTATTATTTAAAACTTTATCATGATAGAAAATAATTTTCTACATTTCTACCTTCTTAAAAATTGTCTGCCTATGTTCAAGGTAAAACCGATCCCACAATGCCATTGTTTCTTGCTTTAAATTCAGAGTTTTACCAATTTAGACATCCTCTAGTCCTATAATTGCTTTGCATTTATGACACAACGGGTCTAACTGGGACATGCAGTTGCAGCATTACGTAAGTTACTTCAATATAACCTGTGTAGTAGGACATGTTTAATATGTTCACAGCTTCTTGTAAAATAGGTGTATTGAGATACAGAGCAGTATTCTATCAGAGACATACTGGTGTAATCACAAGTACCTTCTCACTGAGTTCAGTGGCATTACACGACCAGGAAGGTATAAGGTGAAAAGGGTTGGTTTTGAACTGCCAGGTGGTAGCTTTCTATCAGCTAGCCAGGACAGAATGCACTGGCAGACTGTGGAAAATGAACCATCTCCGTATCTCATTTAACATCAGGTGGACAGGTAACAGTCTGCAGTGAAAATAGTTTTACAGTCACATCCAGGAAACGACAAAGGTGAAAGCTGGAACTGCATGACCTCTGCTGTACTACAGCTGAGCTAAAAATGTGGTGTTTGAACTTCTTTTTCTTTAAAGCATAACCTTAAATAACAAGCTAAGCCTTGCTCTCCCTTGTATATTGTCAGAAGCTTTCATCTATTTTCTGGACTGACAGTAAAATAATTTCTGAAATAACGAATCACTTTTTTTCTACTTGAGCAGAAATCTCATGATTATTTTGCTGTAGCAGACAATGACATTCTCAAACACACACCCTCGCATTTTCAAGATAAAAAATAAGTGCTAGTTTCTTGGAAAAAATTGCATTGATATGAAGCATATTTAAGTTCATTAATCTGTTCAGAAGTTTCTAGAAAATCATATATACATAGGTACATATCATCCAATGGAGGTAATTACGCATTATGCGTAATATGGCAACAACAGAACCAAAACTTGCCTACTGTATTTAAAAGTATAACAATCTACAAATATATCTTAGTGTCACAAGAACAGCATTTGGGATGATCCTAAATTGTAAGTGAATTACCTGAGAGGAAACAAAGCTGTCTAGCAGGAACTGGGTATGGTTCATAACTGCAGATACAGACAAACCAGCTACCCCTTAATGAACAGGTGACTGAGGAGACTTAGGTTGTCCATAGCTTGAATTCTTCAGTGGTTTAGGAGGTAACAGATAGCTTAGTGAATTGAACCTTATGCTTTAAAAAGGATGATTTTAATGAAATGATGAGATGACTAGGTACATGCAGCATTCAAATGCCACAAATATAATCCTCCTAATTTACAAAGTGCACGATTATTTGGTTGATATAACAAGACTGTTTGGCCTGATTAGGTATATACTAACCCTCTTTGAACTTTTGCATAATTCAGTAAACCAGGATTTTCAGGTCCCAGTTTCCAGGTCAGGCAAATCTAGCTTTTTACCTTCTGCTCAGGTATGAACTGAATGCCACAAATGTGGTTGTTTTCTCATAGTGCCTCAGAATGGCCACTGGCTGCATCAACTGTGCATGGACAAAGTTTATTTAAAATGGAATAGGAAAACAAAATTCTAGGTGGCAATACCTTGGAAAATAGTCACAATGCAGGCGCTCAGTCAAGTGTGTTGAGCGGATTTATTAAAAAGCAATTAAACACCAGTACTTTCTCCAGAAGGCAAAGCAAGGCCTCACTCTGGTGGAAACACCCATTTTGCTTCTCACAGAGGGAATCTAGTCACTAAAAGCAATGCTTACTGCAATCAGAGGCTCATCACAAGGCATTAAGGAAGAATACCTATGGTGAGAAAGGAAGCTGATACTCAGTTTTTAGTACTTGATAGACTGAAAATGAACAAGTCATGCATAGGATTCACTTTACTTTTCAGAGCTCCTTTTAGCTTTACTTGTAGAGGGAGTTAAATAACAAAATTGTTCTAAATTTTCTAGTGATGGGAAAAAAAATCACAGCGAAAAGAAATTGATACTGAAAAATAAGCTTGCTGACAAAGTTATTCAACGTGACTTAACCATCTGAAGTTCAATACTAACCCTTGACAGAATTCTGTTGAGGGTTATGTTGCCAGTTGTAACCTACTTAACAGTGCTGGAACTACACAGTACTAAGTAACTTAACAGTTTCAACCTTCATCAGACTGTATTTCACCACACAGCATTTAAGTATACAGAGGCTTGCCCTGCTGAATGAAAGTAGTTGTTTTTACCTTGATGAAAGTATTGCTGATTGTTTCAATAAAGAAGGGGCTTTCTAAAAAAGGGGGCACAATTTTATCCTACATTAGAGGTTTGGGAGATTTTTGTTTTAAATTGGGATACTTAGAACTGAATCAAGGAGGGGAAAAAATACACTTCAAGACACTTTTTTTAAACCTAATACAAAATGCAATTCTTAAAGAGACAGATTCTATCCCACATTTGACTGTAACAAAAAAATTCCTCTCAAACTCAGTAAATGCAGGATTGTACTCATACAACATATAATCTCACTGACATTTTCAGTAATCAGGGTCATGTACGGTTGAGCTATTCGCAGACTACTGTTCCTAGGTATTAGCTGTGTTCTTACCTGTCTTCATCTTCCACCTTTGGCTTTTCTGAACAAGACTATTTATTTTGGTAATTACCAAGACACTTATCCTTTCACTCTCTAGTTAGTCTGGGTTCCTGGCTGTATGTCAGCCAACCAGCATACTGATGGAAAACAGACTGTACTGCAAATGGCACTTGGTAGTGGGTGATGATTTTCCACACTAGTAATCCTCTCTTTTGAGTACTGGACTAGATTCACTCTGGGTTATCTTGTGACTATCCAAGGTACATCAGCTGACCTAAGGAAAAAATAACCGGAGCAGTAGAAGGAGCAATGTTATGTGGGAGCACCAAGAGCAAATCAGCAGTAGGAAGAAACCATGTAGAAATAATTCTCCCAGCTATGAAACCTGGCTTGTTGTATGCACCAAGAGGGCTGCACTGTCTGCAGGGGAGGTCAAAGAGTATGAATCTCTGCTGGAAGACCTGCAGAGGAAAGAAAGGGAATGTCCTGGGGTGTAAGAGTGTGGCCAGAAGGTCGAGGGAGGTTCTTCTCCCCACCTACTCTGCCCTAGTGAGGCCTCATCTGGAGTACTGTCCCCAGTTTTGGGTTCCCCAGTTCAAGAGAGACAGGGAACTACTGGAGAGAGTCCAGTGGAGGCTACAAAGATGCTGAGGGGACTGGAGCATCTGTCTCACGAGGAAAGGCTGAGAGACCTGGGGCTGTTTAGACTGGGGAAGAGAAGACTGAAAGGGGATTTGATCAATGCTTATCAATATCTAATTTTTATTGTGAGGGTAACAGAGCCCTGGAACAGGCTGCCCAGAGAGGTTGTGGAGTCTCATTCTCTGGGGATATTCAAAACCCACCTGGACGTGATCCTGTGCAACCTGCTCTGGGTGACCCTGTTTTAGAAGGGGGGTTGGACAAGATGATCTTCAGAGATCTTCAGATGATCTTCCAACCCCTAATGTTCTGTGATTCTGTCCCTTCTTACAAGTTTTAAAGATGATTCAGAGAGGTCGTTTAAACAAAGGCGTGATCTCTACAGCAAATAGGTTTTTTATTTTTAGACTCTGAGGACAGTTGGGAAGAGATAAACAATCTTTCCAATCTCATCAGTCCACTTTTGCATGACTGCACGTTAGCTGCTGTGAAGGGAGCTTCCATGTTCTCATACACAGTGCACATGCATCAGAACTTCCTCTTCCAAGCAGAAATACAGAGGTGATAATTTTCACACTTGGAAGTAGGATCTCCTTTATTCTTAAAAAAATCTGAATTGGCATGCTTCAATGCCACCCCAACAAAATAGCATATTTTAGGAGCCTGAACTTGTCATTTCTTTTCCACTCCAGATTTTAATCAACTGTCTACAGAGTTTTTTTACCTCTAATGAATCTAACCAAAATCCACTGCCCTTTAGGTGTGCATCTTCTATCAGGATGTGGATGCCACCTTCCTTGCATGAGGGTTAGGGCATGTGGCTGGGCAATCATGCCACAGGCTGCACTGGTAAGTGCTCCTGGAGGCAGCAGAGGAAGAGGCTGTAGCTCATGCTGCCTTCCCTGTAACCCTGCTGCAGCCTGAACTGGGTGCATACTGTTTCCCGACCATGTGCGATGAGACTGCAAGAGCTCCTCTGTAACCAAAGAAAACTGTGACAGGACAGATACAAATCATGGTGTTGGTTACACGACTGCATTTGCCACCTCTTCCGCTGACATTAGGATCTGCACAATTTTCAGTACGGATTCAAGCAAAGCATGAACTGCAAAATGGAAAGCTGTGTTTAAGTTCATCTGCCATCAAATCCTACATAACAGTACAGTTATTTACATGTACTTTCTAAATTTATGCAAACAATTATCATTGCTGAAGGGCTGAATATTTTGAGGGACAGAGGCACAACATGCACAAAAATCTGAGCAAGAGTTTCAGATACAGGCTGCAGAACCAAATTAAAGTAGAAGGATAAATCCTCTCTTGCAATTTTTAGTTCATTTCAGTACACCAAGTTGTATCAATAAAGAGCCCATTGTATAAGTCAGCTAGAAAATAAATGCTGTGAAGGATGTTCCATTTTATGTCATTTGAATTTGATTAGTGATTAGTCTTGGCGGTTAAACCACATGGGAACAGTAATCAAGGTTCCTCTACTGCGGTTCTGTAACAACTGGAAAACACTGTTGGCTCATGTCCTGTACCATGATGGGATATTAACCTAAAATCTAATTAATCTATGAATGAATTACAGTCCTAGAAACATACTATATTATAATCAATTTTGAGTGAGTTCCTAACTGAAGATAAGATGAAGAAAAAGCTGTAAAATTACCAGAGGTTGATAAATTCTGTTTACTATGACTGATGATTTTTATGGAGGATAATTTTACAATCCATCAAACTTTTGTCAGTTCAAGAATCACACTGCCAAACGTATGCAGTAAATTAATTTTTGAATTTACATATTTATTAAAAATCTTATTGAAAACAGCAGGAAGTAAGCCTTGTTTGAATAATAAAATAACTTGTTATTCTACTGGAAAGAAAACAAAAAAAACCCAACCAACCTTCTATTAAGATGATTTTATAGTAAGGTGATAATTATAAACAGCTACATGAATTAGTTAACCAAACAATGTATTAAATAGCCAACCCCAACTTAATCAAGAATTAAAAAAACTGTTGGAAGATAGTAAAGTAAAAAATGTAATTTAAAAGCTGAGAAATCCATGGCTAAGTTTCAGCTGCACTTGAGGACATGTTTGTTAACTCAGGGCCATTGGCAGGAGCTCCCAGATTCCCTGTGAAAGCACAGGGAGCTGCGGGTGTCTGCCCGCCTGGCTTCCCAACTCGAGGGGCTGAAGAGGAAGGGAGTGTTAGCAACCCTCTTGTGCCCAGTGTGATGGGCTGCTGGCTCAGGAAATCCTTGTGACCTGAGCCTGTGCTTATTCTCACAAAACAGAATTCTGCTGTTAGAAGGCATTACAGCTGCACCACCTGCTAAAAGCTGAACAAGAGCCATAGAAACGTGGTAGGATGTGGTATAACCCATGAGGAGAGCAAGATATCATTTATGCAAGGAAGGATGGACAAGTGTGCCAAATGGTTGAACTGGGAAGCATGGTGATATATCTGAGGCAAGTAAGGCACCTTAGAGACCAGTCAGGCAAAGTTCTTGGCTGTGACTACTTGCAAGAACTCATTTCAATACTACCCATCAGCTATTTTACAAAGATTTTCTGCTTCACCTGTGATGTATTACTGCTGTGATGTGCTGTCCATATCCCACAGAAGTGCTGCTGGTATCAAACGAGCACCAGACCCAGGTTTCATGTCCTCTCTGTTTCCTTCCCTGGTCTTGTCTCCACAATTGCTGCAGTTTTCTCTGACCACAAGCACCGCTGAGGCCAGCCATTCACACTCTTAAAATACCTACTTTGTGTATACAAAATACATAAACCATCCTGCCTGCATCCATCAGAAACAAGACTTGCATAGTGATAACGATTGTGCTTCCTTGCTCTGCCCTCTCACTTGTCTCATGAGACACTGGGGTCAAGGAACAGGCCTTCTCATTTGATTTGTGGATTATGGAGTACCTGGTGTACGTTCAAATACTGCAGAACTCCTGGTACCTGGGAGAATCTGAGTTGTTTGGGGTGTCTGCCACGGATACCAGGAGAAGGCACTTTGCTCATGGTGACAACACCAAGCACAGAAACAGGCTAAGATTACATTTAATAATTTAGCCAGTGGACTAAAACATATCTCGATGGAAAAAATACAGATTGTAACTAATCTCATGTTTCCCAGACAACTCAAGGATACAGTCCTGGGCTGTGACTCAGAAACCATGTGGATTAATGCAAAAGGAAATGAGAGACAGGGCTACATGCAAGCAACAGGCAATTCATGTCAGAAATGCAGATTGTAGATGATATTCCTTTGCCTAGCTCTAAAGTATGATCAAACAGAAACATTGTGAATTATGCAGAGTAATGCTGGGCACCAAGATGACCACTGCTGGAGATGCAGATGGAAGTACCTACAGCCTGGAGATTTATGATGTTTATTCAACTTGCCTCCTCACAAAATTAAAGCAGTGATACACATTTTGATTAATACACATACCATTTGGCTGTGATCCGAGGGAAATTTTGGTTAACATGGGTTTAAATTTGTTTGCTTCATCTTTTAGACATAAGTACATCTGTTTCTGGTCATAAGAACCTCTATCCTACCTTGTGGTTCAGCCAGGCACACAAAATGTCTCTCACTTATATCTGGTAGGAGGCATTAGTGGTTGCAAACTCTCTATAAGGGACACAGTCCTGAAACAGAAAGGAGCCAAGGACAAGTGTGCTGGACAGACCTCTGCCTTTCTGCCTTTCCACCTTTACCTTCTCTGGATACCACCAAGGTTCAGGTTAAGCAGCTAACAGGATCTAAAAGGCTGGTAAACATTTGTGCTGAGTCCACCTGAGCCATAAAAGACCTCTCTTAGGATGTGAGGTGTTATTTTGACAAGATGTTGGAGGCTTTTTAAGAGAAAGGAAGCTCAATGAAAATATATATTGTGAAATGTGGTTCTGTGGGGCTCCCCCTATTTGCCTGTGAGAAAACCTTTGTTGGGAGTGATCAAAGAAGGAATGTTGTGTGAGGAGCCAGGACAGGCTCCTGTTCCCACAGTGGGCTTCCTACAGTGCCAGAATAATGTAGTATTTTTTGTATTGATTTTACTACAATTTGTGTATAAATAAAAAAATGTGTACAGCCACATGAATGGATTTGTCAGATAGATGTTTTATAAGGTTTTTTGCCATAGAAATACAGAAGTGTTACTGCAGTAGTAACACTGCAAACTGTTGTGAGATACTGGTAAAACAGAATATGTTCCTGTGCCTAAAATACAGATTATAATATTGTTAATATAATAGGCCACTAGGAGGACTAAAATACAACTGGAATTCATGCAGACACACTACAGAGCTAATATGCACTTATTTTTTGAATGACCAAAGATGATACAAACAGGAAATTTGGGTAAAAATACAGAATAAAGTGTTGGCCCTACTAGTGAATGAAAAATTTGAAAGGCGTTGCTAAAAATGAATGAGCATTTGATATTTATTGGAATACAAAAAAAAGAATCTTTAAAGTGTTGATTTCTTCAATATTTTAGGTTATTTAACATTCAAATACTCTAAGAATGGACTACAAATTTCCTCCATGCACAGACACTGTTAGGAGCCCTGTATGGCCAGCAGGACTGCTGAAGGATCAGAGTGTGAATTTGCTTCTGACATTCTGAAAATTCCTCAGCAGAGGGGTGATGTGTTTGTGGTTTGTCCTTGTAATGCAAGATCCCATCTTGAGTAAGAATGCTGATGAGAATATTAAGTGATAATGATTATTTGCTTAGCACTGCTATGAAGCCTTCAAAGCCCTCAAAGCAGCCTGCTAACAGTACTGGATTAAACCCCAAATGCAGATGGAAGGTATTATTTATATTCTTCATTTTAAAATGGGGAATTTAATAGCAAGAGAAGTTTAGCAATTTGGACAGTCAGCCAGAACATCACCCTGATCTCTACAGTCCTGCACTCTTAAGCATTAAGCTTTTCTCACTATTTGAATATTTATTTTTCTCTTTGCAGGCAAAAAAATCTCCATGGAAAGACAGAAGCCTGTCGTTCTCACTAGAAAACATCTGAAATGCTTTTCAACATACAGGACCTGGCATTTTATCCAGTGTATGTGGTAGTTAATCAAATGTTTTGCACTGACTTCAGTAGACTTTGGATCAGACTCTTGATATATTAGAGAGATAAATTATTTAACTTACTGAGTTCCCCTAGAAACAAAATATTGAGCTGCAAACAAAGCTAACAAACACCAAATGGGACACCATCTGCTGCAATGAACAGAACATGACCAGTTTCCCCCATGCTTGAGATGCTTCCAAAATACAATCTGAAATAGGTTTGTTAAACTCCCAACTGTCTCACAAAACTGGTTTAGCACAGGTTAGCAAGTGCTAATGCCACCAGCAACAGCACACCAGATTCTGATACATCAGCTGGAGTTGTCTATGATTTTATTTCTATTGGACTCCCTACATAAAAGCTCAGGATATAGCTTTCTGCTATCCAGAGCCTATGCAGCCTATGGAGATATTTCTGTTCATGTCTCGTGTCCTAGGGCCTATGGACACTGAGTAGATTCTACCCCTAAGAAAATATGAATGGTAATTATCTATATAATGATGCATTTGTAAAACTGGATTCTTCTACCCTTTGACATCCAGACTCCATGCCTTACAATCTTCTAGAGGAACATGATATAGAGGCAAAAGAAGCTCTATCTCCCACAGGAATGGCAGGAGATACTTGAAATTCCAATTCGAGAGCATTCCTTACTTGGTATCAAAGTTTTTGGCTGTGATGGAGAACATGTGCATTCCCAAACACTTTCACAAGGACAGAAGGACAGTGCCAAGCTAAATGTAGGGCATATGATACTAGTGGATGCCATCAACACTAGCCCCCTTTCCATTTAGAAAACATACTAATTGAGCAACCAAGTAGTTTTTATGTAATGTGAGGAAAAAAACCCAACAGTATTTGCCTTGTAGAACAAGACAAGAAGATAAATGTCTTCATACCTAAATTTCCTACATAGCCAGACACTTCATCTTCTAGTATCACCACTACAAGTGAGGAAAGTACCATGAGCAAACAGAACCTCCAAAGACTATTGAGTCTTTAGCAGTTAACCAGAAAGGCTACAGCTCTCCACATTATGTAGCTCTTTTAGGTGGTGACTGCTGTTCTTCAGCTTGAGCTGTTGCTTCTGCTTTCATCACTGTGCTACTAATAATGTCTTAATGCAGATTCCATGTTTTTACAATGGATTTTATTTATATAATGCTGTATTATGAATGTTGAGCTCTCTGGTAACCTGCCTTGTTATAGTGGTCCAAAGAAACATGAAAAGAAAGGATGATGTCCCAATAATAGTAATAATAAAAATATTTTGTAAAGTGATACAGATGAAAGTTTTAGCATTTTCCTGTTGCTCTACACTAAGGTTATGGAAAATACAATAAAGAAATGGGTTTAAAAATATGAAGACTTTAATTATGATATGATCTTAACTGTAACACTGTAGGATCAGATTAAAAAATACACAGTATTTGGCCTTCCTTTTAACTCAGGGGAAAATGTCTGCTGATGTTCCATGACTGCCCACAGAGTCAGTGTACAGAAATAGGATACTACAGATCAAAATTCTGCCAGATAGAGGCAGAATATCTACACCAATTTTCAAGCACCTACATAAACACCATGATTTTCACAGGATCCAAATATGTGAATCTGTCAGAGACATCAGCAAAAGCTGCAGATTTCTAGCACCTTTGAAAACTGGGCAGCTGAAGTGTCTAAATATGAATTTAGGCACAGCCATTAGGAAATGAAAGCGTGAAAAAACAGGCCTATATTTTTACTGATTAGGAGCCACAAAACAGACTCTCCAGTTAGGCTAGGCAGGGCAAAATAATTCTTGCAACAGCCATCAGGAAGGGTGTGCTGGCTGCTTAGCTACTTCAGCTTCTTGGTTTCAGGCATTGTCTGAAAAGCTCTTATATTTCTAATCTGCTTAGTATATGTGTTACCAATGACTTTCCCAGCTTGGTAACTTTTCTGTGGATTCAGTATCTTGGTGAAATTTAGACACTCCTGTTATAGACTATTACTGCGCAATTAACATTTTGATTTTATAATACTCAGCAATGTAATATATTCACATTTAATGTCTTCATTCCCACCCACTTCTGCTTTACTCTTCATCCACCCAAATCCATCTGAGTTCTTGTTTTACAGTATGCTTTGCAGAGCATTCAATAACCCATAGGATACGTGCATATGTAATAGGATGTTAGAAAAATAACTTAAATGTTTGACTGGCAATTATCCAGACAATTCTTCAAATCATCACTTGTGGTTTAATTTGCTGAGAATAACACTAGAATTGTTAAGGGAAGTTCTTAAGGCTACAGTTTTTTTGTAGTATGCAAAAGTTTTAGTGACCTCTATTAATGATCAGGCAGAAAATGGAGTAATCCAGAGAAGGCAGCACTAATGGGAGCGAAGCTATCAGGATGGCTCAGTCACTGATGGATGGATGGGCAGTTCAGGATGAGAGGACTCTGGCATGTGCTATGAAAACTGGTATCACTCTTAGGCTTTGTGAAAGATAATTAGACATTTAAATTACGTAGCTATATCTTACAAACTTCCCAGACATCCCTGTGTCACTTACTGCTAATAAGTCTGCTAAATCTCATGTTTGTTTCTCCTACCAAACACAAATATTATGTTCCATTAAAATAATATGCATGCTGCACAAGGCCTGGAATTTATGTACTGGGGCCTAAAAATACAGTAAGAAATAAAATGTTTAACTTTAGGACTTGTTATAAAGTAGAATGTTCAAGTTCACAAAAATATTTAACCAATTTTTTCTTAAGGATTTAGCCAATCTGTGTGGCACAATGCACAAAGAACAGTATAACTTCTTCTTTAAATAAAAGGTGAATCACTTTTGGGAGATGAAAACAGCTTGTGGAACAAACTATAAACACCTGCAAACTATTTCAATATGATTTTTGCCGATATTTGACATAAAATCGGCAGTCTTTTCAAAGAGTAAGTTGATTAGGATATTATTGTCCATGAACAAATGAAAAGAAAAAGCAGCCTCTTAGAAAAAGAAATAGTTTGCTAACATATTTTCAGTGCACTGCCACAGTTCCTGCTACCATCAGCTGTGCAAGAACGGAACTCTCATACTAAAAGATCAGTCATTTCCTACCCTTCCCTGCGTGATGTTGGAGTACTTTATGCAAAACATCTCTCTGTTATAGATGGGGAAGGCAAGTTTCAGCTGGAAAAACAATTCACAAAAATATTACAGCATTATTCATCTCATTTAACTCTGCTAATCAAATGCTCCTCTTGGAGTCAAAATATTTTCCAGCTTCAGAAAACAAACAGCTCACTGAATACCTCTCTGCCCTACTGCTCTTATCTTGATTGAGTCAATCCAATGTTTATTGCACCCAATTTATTTTTTAGCTTTTTCTTTTATTACTAATATCATTTCTACCATTACAACACTTACACTATCTCACAGGCTTACTAATATTTGTCATTTGTTGCCGTTAATGTGCCTTGAATTCCATTTTGGCCTTCAGTATCATTATAATATTCCAATTCAAAGCAGAGAGAAATGAAACCTCGAGCTTTGTTTCCAAAGATGGAGGACTGAAGAACGCTGGGTTACAAATGGCTGAAACATTAGTGCACTTTGAGCCATGCTGCAAATCACAGCAGCTCCACTTGTCAAACCTTTCAAAAACAGCTCAGAACATTTTCCGCTGAGGGAAATCACCGGCAAATGATACTTTTATTCAGTATGTACTTTTGGTTCTTATTAGACTAAAGGATCTCCCTACTTACACCTAAGAGCCACAGTGTCTATTAAATCCTTATGTAATCCTCAGTTACACAGCAAATAGACATGGCAGTGCTCAGGATGTATCTGCCAGGCAGGGTGCAGTGTGATGTGATGGTATGGTGAGAAACCTGGGTGGGCTGGGACCAAATGTGGTGGGGTCCCTGCTTTCGTCAGCTACTTGGCCTTGCTGAGAAACAGCCTGGAGTAACCAGGCCATAAGGAGCAGTGCTAACACTGTGCCCAAGCAGGCTCACTGTAAATTAGCTCTGTACAGCTCTGCATTGCTCTGGGCATTCATACACAAGCAGTTTTGGACTGTTCCTCCAGGGACTCCAGCAAATGAGCTGCAGGACTTTTTGTGACATCTGGGCAAAGTGTGTAACGTGGTCATGCAGCTCCCACATGCTGAAAAGACAAGGTTCTCTCTGTAATTTGAAATTACTTACTGAGATGCCGGGATATGGGGTTTCTGCTCCAGTGATCAAGTTTTTCCATTCAAAGAGGGCAAAGTTCTTCCCCCCTTACACTGCCAAAGGGATTACATTCAGTGAGTGCAACGCTCCAGCTGTGGCCACAGGACAGCTCAGTGTGCTGCCTTAACTGAGACCACACATCTGCATCTGGCACTTGTCAAACCACGTAGGCACACCTCACTTGGTGCTGTGAGTTGTTTGGGGATTCAGCAATACATGACACTGTGCCACAGGCACTAGAACTGCACCTACATGCCAATAATGCTTCAAGTCCTTTACTTTCCTCCCCTAGCTACAACTTTTCACTTCCTCCGCACCTTCTCAGCCTCACATCCAAACTATTCTCCTGCTAGCCTTGCACACCATGTGTTTTAAATGCCACGCAGCCTGCTGTACTATGCCAACGACTTTCTATCCTTCACCAATATCCAAATACTCTTTTAAAACTCTGTGCTAAAAGATATTTGAGTTAAAATGTTGCCACCTACCCATCCCCATAAATACACCAACCAAACAGAAAATAGAGAGAACTTTTATACCAGCTGGAGGGCTATTCCGAATGGGATTTGGTGGCATGGTACTAAAACTACTGAGTCCATTAGTGTTAGAAGCAGAACTGTATCGGCAGATAACAGCACCCAGTTATTTTAGGGTATGTTTTTCCTAAAAATATCCCTCGAATACCATTAAAAAGGTTATTTTCTCTGGCAGACTCTGCCTTCCAAATGTCATTTTGCCTTTCCAAAGCCTTTTAAAAACTTACAAAAGTTACAGAGAATGTTATCACCCTCCTTGCTGAGCCACTCTCCACTGCGTGATGTTTTACTAAAGCTCTCAGCAGTGTAAGAAGCCTCAGTTGTTTCACCTAGAAGGCATAGGGAGAGAAATGAGTTTGTATAACTGCAGCTTTTTATTGTTGCCAAGCTAGTTCCTCAGGCTAACTGTAAGAATGTTCTTCCATACTATACAACATTTCTTTTAAGTGATACACGTCAAGTGAGACTTTGGTCCCAGGAGACTGCCTAGCAGTCTTCAAATTGCTTGTTCTGCTGTCTCTTCACTTTACTTTTTGGAGGCAACTTTGATGGCAAGATACTAGAAACAATAAGACCTGATTAGGAATATAAAGCTCGGTGGCATATCTTGGAATGTGAACTTGCCCTATGGAGGGGGAAAAAACATGCAGAGATGTGGGATTTGTTGATGTCTGGAGACATCCTAGCTTGTTTCTAATTTCACATTTCCCCACATGAACTTAATCAGACTTGAGGCTAGGAAAAAATACTTTTAATTCTGTACTACTCCCATGGGTGGCATGGTAAAATCTGTTTTCTTATCAGATCATGCTCCTGTGGATTTTGTCACTTATGTTGTCAGATACTCCTAAAAAATTCCCCTGACAATAGATCTTACATCAACTTGGGTAATTTCTGAGACAGTCTTGGCTTTGACGGAACAAGTATTGCATCATTCATCTGAGAATCAAAATCCTTTGATTAAATAGAAAGAAAGTTTCATAGCCCAAAGCCTGTCAGTGGGTGAATTCCATTGAGACAATTTTGACAATGGAAGCACACGTGGCTTAAAGGGCCCCCCCCCGACCACGGCAGGGCTGTGGTGCAGAGGGTGCCTATTCCAATAGTGCAGTCCATGCCTGGTAAGGCCTCCTGCAAGTGCTCTCAGTGACCTCCCTGTGGTGGCAGCAGACAGATGAGACCTTGCCCAGCAGCACCAGCTCTGAAGGCAGAGGTCCAGGGCAGCTCTGAGCAAGCACACACAAGGCAAGCGAGCCTGGGGACAGCCTAGCTCCAGCTGGGCCACTCAGGGCTGCCATGACCAGACTGCACTCTGACCTGAGTGGGTACATCAGTGTGGCTTTACAGCACCATGAGACTTCTGGCTCAGGTCCAAGCCGATTAAAGCACAGTGCTCAGAACATGCTCCCTCTCTTTGGGCAAGGTAGCTCACTCTGCTTTCAAAACAGAGGTGCTGAGTCCTAGGTGGACACAGGAGTCTGCTGGGTAGTTTACTTTCCCTTTTTAACACTGCCATTTATAAAACTGTTGCTGGAATTTCTATACATACCCTATGTTAACATGATGTGAGTTTTCTGATACAAAAGCACAAATAGAGTAAACATTATTTTCAGTTTTTGTGACAGGGAGGATGAAAGGATATCTGATCCCAACTGAATTAGAATGACTGGTTCTAGGCTGGCATTGCCTTATGTTTACATTAACAGAGCACCTCCCTAAACATATGCAATGATTTGATACACCAATTCCTTACATGAAAGAAAAGTATTGATCTTAAAACACAACAGATGGGTGAATGAGTCTGTAGACTTATTGTCCATCTACAAATCACACAATGGCAGCTTCTTCCTTAACATCATGGGCTCATCAGGGCTAGGAAAGAAAATATAACTGATACCCTCCTCACCTCATCATCTTCCTCTCTCTTAAGCCTGGCAAGGAAAATAGCAAAGAGGAGGTGAGGTTTCTGTGCTTGATACAAAGCAAACTGAATTATACAATCAGTATACTGAAATCCATAATCAACTAATTCCTGGATTTGATCCAGCCCACCTAGATACTTTCTCTGGTTAACAAGGGACCCCTTCTCTCTTCTATTAATTTTTAGTATAACAATTTATAGGAGTTGCTTCAAATTCTATATTTTCAGTAACACACACATTGTACAAAACAAGCTAAGACCTAGGTCACTGAGAGCATTTGCTATCTTCTTTCTGGTTGTAACATCAGATAGGTATTGATGTCCCCAATTTACAGACAGCAAAACTGAGATCCTGAGACCAAGGAACTAGACAAAAATCATGCAGTGTTGCCCCAGCTGCAGGAACTCTTGTCATTACAGAAGTATAAGCATGAAAGTTAGTTAGTGCTCACCTGAGGATGCGCTGAGGTGCTGCTTCACTCTCTTAAATATAAATGGTAGCTACAATAGCTGCTTTTTACTGGCTCCCCACAGAGGGAAGCTTGGTACAATGTTTATCTTGCTAACTTTGGGTTATAAGTTCTCTGGTTAAGGCAAGGAAGCAAGTAGTTCCACAGGTCAATGCCTCCTTCCCACTTTAAACTCTTAGGATGCAGCTTTTCCCAACTGCTAATTGGACCCAAATCCTTACCTTAGGCTTTTTCACATGTGATAAGCAAACTCTCTCCCTAAGCATATCTGATCATGTGAAAAAAATTAGTTTTCTGTGAAAGCAGAGTGCACATGGTCTCCCTAGAACTACTTCAGACATTTAAGTATGGAGAGTCTCTTTTAAGAGGGCTCCATTTAAGAGGCTAAGAGCATTTCCTTTCAGAGAGAATAAGGCACCCTCAGAAAGAGAGACCCCAAATCAGGCACGTAAACTTTGCTGGCACATTCTCCAAGAGCTGTCTAAATACATGAACAGTGCAAAGTGCCCAGTGTGCTGCCAATTCATACCCTAGCTCAAGACTTACTGATCTCTGTAGGAGATCAGACACAAACAGAAGCAGTTCACGCCTGTCTTTGTTTTCCCCTTATTCTTGTTTAGTGTGGCCTGCAGAGGTGTCTGGGCTGCTTTAACTCTTGCAGTAATTCAGGAATGCCCGAACATCCTCTATAGTATCAGCTTAATGCTCTGGGATCCTTGAGGATGGCAAGTGTTGTGTAATTACCAAACTTCCTTATTCTTATTTCCAGTCCTTTTGTGGACATTCCCCCGTTAATATGAATCATTAGAAGGGCTGTGAGCACAATGAGTCAATCACACAGCATTAACTCCCAGTCAGCTTACTCAGCTGTAAAAAGCCTTGAGTTGATCTGGGAATGCCGCCACGTCTGTCCCATTTGTAAGTGCAGCCAAAACAGCAGCAGCTTCTCTAATTTTTCCTTTTCCTGTGTTTGTCAGCAAGCTCAAATATCTACTTGAATTACAAGACACAGTGATTTGAGCATTTGATCTCCTTCATGAATCATCTGTACAACCCATACAAATTCTGCCATGTTGAAGAAGGCCATAACTTCACATTGCACATACAAGCCTCTTTCGTTACATAAGCCCCCTTGTTAAGTGGCTGATGTAGTTAACATTGTACCTGTGCCAGAAATGTCAGATTTCTTGTGTATGTCATCACGACTGATGGAAAACAAGAGGATTTAGAAACTTGTGATGGGCACCAACCCCTTCCATAAAGGATCTTTTCTTTAAAGTGCTCAACTCATGCCTTGAAATACAGGCAAGCCTTGATGATGACTCAAATTGAGTAATACACAGAGACAAAAGAAAACAAGAAGGGCTGTATTACATAAAAAAGTATGTGATGGATGGTTAAGGGTAGAGAAGAAAACACATTTTTCATGATGCTTTGGGATTGTAAGGATGATTAAGTAATAAAATCTTTGACCAACTCAGTTACTTCTCCAAGGGAACAAAGAGGACAATAAAAAGTCTTGTGTCGGTTCTCATTTGATCATAAAATAAGTTAATAAACAATGGGCCTGGGTGAGGGAAATTTATCTTGTTTTCCAAATTCTTCTAAGAAAAAATAAATCCCTGAGATTTTAAAGTCTAAACAGTAAATTCATTGAAATGTGAAATAATTTTTTCATTGCAAAAATATGGTAGCAATCATGACATCAGCGAACTGCTCAAGACACGACCAGCTACTGCTCCAAGGAGGAGGAAGGGGTGTTTAATGCAGGCCTCCCTGAAGTTTCACTGGATAGGTGTCTCCCATGGGGTGACTGCTGTGGACTTTGGACCTGGTGCTGCATATGTTTTATTAAATCAGAAAAGTTTCTGTTTAATCAAAATTAAGTCAAGTGATACATATAAAAGATACTGTTTCTGGTTTTCAAAATCCTACATGAAGAAAATAGAGCACTGATGTTAATTTAAGTGAAAGGTTTTTGTCCATGATTCAATGTTTTTTATTCCTTTCTTTGAAATTGTGATTTGTTTTTCTTGTCCTAAATTCTGCAGTGTACAAAAGGACAACATTATTTTAGAATATGCTTGCCAGATCAAAGTAAATGTAACATCAAATTGGTCTTAGAGCCAAGAGAATTTAACCAGGATGTTGTTTAAGAGTCGGCAGATAAGAAACTGGAATAATAAATATTTCTCCTTTCAATGTGCAAAAGCTTTTTCTGAATCCTCAAATCGTCCATTTAATGTCCCTTTATCATAGGAACTTCTCTTGGTTGTTTCCCTTCTGAAACTCCTGTGCAATACTTCTTTGCTGATAAAACTTGTTGTGTATGTACTTTGGGATTACTGCTGGTGGCCCTTTTTGGTGAGAAGGAGACGATTCAAATGACAACAAGCCTGGGTTAACAGAGCTCCCTGCCAGGATGTCTCATTAGAGCACCCAGTCTGAAGCCACTCTTGTACTGGTGCTGTACAGTCCCATTTAGTTGGGCTGAGGGACTGATGCTGTGCTCTGCTCTTTCAGAAGCAGCACAAATTCATTCTGCCCATCATGACACTTGCTTATTTTCTCTTTTAGAGGCCCCCCACACACTATTTGGGATGGAAACTCAAAGCATGTAGCATTTCTTTTTTCAAAATGACAAATATTCTGCATGAAAGCTGCATTTTTCCCTCCTCAAAATGTACCTGCTTGTTTTCTGTTTTTTCTTTTTTTTTTCAGCATTGTTGGCTGTAAGTGCCTCCATTTCTGGTGTCCCCCTTTTTTTTTTTGTGGGCAATGTTCCAGATCACACAGTTCTAATTTAAACAGACTGTGGATCTTCTTGGGTTGGACAAATTACAGCTCAAAAAAATTTGCCATGCTGGTTCAAACAAGGAGTTCAGGGCAATCTGTTTTTCATGGTCACTGCTTCTCATTTGTCATTAGTTTAATACTAATAGGCAAATCTCCAGCACTTTTATTGAGCTTTTACTGTTCATTGAGAGGCAATGCTGTCTTGAGAGCTATTTCAGATCCTTAAAAAGTCATCTCAAAAGCCCCCCAACAAAATGCATGAAAAATGCTAGTGCTGAGCTACACCTGTTGCCTTCTAGTTTACTGATGACTTTTACACGGATCCTCAGGCTAGCCAATGAATTAAGTTTAAGCTTTGATGCTGATTTGGCACATTGCAGAAATGTCATATATAAGAAGGATGAATTAAAAGTAGATGCAACTCTGAGCCACTTTTCTATAGTGGAACCAAATCTAATTGCTCTGTTAATAGCAAAAGATGTCCTTCAGAAGGCAGAACTGATTTTTATATATTTTTATATATACACACATACATATATAATTAATCTCATCTGCATAATTAAGCCATGAATTTCTATATGTTCAAGATGAGGAATTAAGTGAATGCTCAAATTATTTTCCTTCATTTATCCTTTTAAGTACTCTTCTGCTATATATTTTTTTCCTTTTCCTCTTCTTCCTCACAACTAGGAAGCCAGATTCTTTATTCTTTCTAATACAAAAATTCAAATTGAATCATATTCTGGGTAATAGTGAAATTTGGTTGATTGGTAAATGAGGCAGACACATTTCAGGATTTTTCTTTTGAAGTTTGTGAGTCAATTTAATATTCAGTTAAGTGGGGCTTTCATGCCAGCAGAGTTGGAATAAACAGGGGCATTGCCATTTTGTTCCATACGTTCCTTCTGCACATTTGGCCCAGACTCCTTCCTGAAAGCTGTAAGACTCTAACTTTGGTTAGAGTCAATCACCTCTGAAGTTACAATGCACAGTGATTTTCTGAAGCTGAAGACTGGGGTCTGGGAAGAAATAATTTTTTTTTTTTCACTTAGGAACTACACCAGTATGCTACAAAACAGCAGCTCATTCATTATTTTCTGCTACCACCTTTGTTTATACTGTAACATACCCAAAATGTGGTACACATAGAAACAAAAGAGCTTGCATTTAAAAAGAAGAGTTGGGGAAAGTGAATGAACATGGAGGCAAAACGATTACAGTGGATCATGGCTGGCGGGCTATTTTCAAACAAATAGATTGTTTGCTATAGCAAAGGAGAAAAAAAAAGCGAGAAAAAAGTGTGAGGTTGAGAGGAGAAGGCATGAGAAAAGAGGAGGAAAAGAGCAGGTTGAGAAGCTGCTTTTCAGGGTTCTTGAGACTGTGTGATGTCAGGTTCAACATTTTTATAGACAGAAATAGCAAGCACATTCAGATGAAGTAAGTGGAGAAAACAAATTTGTTTCAGTTTAGCATCAAGATACACCAACCAGATCAGGATTGATCTTTATCAAAATAATGTTTAAAACCTTCAAATCAGGAGTTCCAAAGCTAATACCAAGAGTTATTTCAAAAGAGACCAGAAGATAGTTGACCTCCATAGCATAGTTTCATTTGAATTTTCAGGAATGCTACTTCAGATGTTTAAGTCACTTACTACATGTTGTGCTAAACATATTATCTAACGATAAGTGAAGGAGCAGCCTTGAAAGATAAATTCTGTGTTTTCTTGCTATCCTTAAACTTCAACTCCTCTCTAATGATAGAGTGTTGGCACTAGCCTGTCTACTTGTCAATTTTGGAAAGCTAATTCTGTGACAGGTGAGCATCA
Source organism: Brachypteracias leptosomus (assembly GCA_013401335.1). Taxonomy (NCBI): domain Eukaryota; kingdom Metazoa; phylum Chordata; class Aves; order Coraciiformes; family Brachypteraciidae; genus Brachypteracias; species Brachypteracias leptosomus. The sequence goes on along the minus strand of VYZX01014593.1, from coordinate 19,687 downwards.
GAACGTAGCATTCTGCTCTAAAAATATTTAGATCTTTACTCTTCTGCAGGTCATGCTGTTTTTTTCAATTCTGTCTGGTTTGTGTAATCAATCAACACCCTGAGGAATAAACAAGAGGCAAAGAAAAATAATCATGAAGAAAATGAGAAGTAATATAAAAATCACAGTAACTCACACTTGGGCTCTCCTTGCCCTTGCTGTCTTTACTGGAAGCTCCACTCAGCTGCTCAATGAAACTGTAATGTGTTAATTGTTCAGGTCCATCCTCTCCAAAATGGCCATAGAGACTGTGCTGGTATAAATCTAGGATTGACATGGGGTTCCCCAGAAAGGACTTCCTCTGATTTTGTTTTTCCTGCTCATCTGTAAGAGATGTGAAAAATAATATCATTATGGCATATTTAATTGATGAAATGCAGTCTACATAAATTGTCATGTAATTTTACAATTTTTAAATGTATTTCAAATGTTTTAAGGTATCTGGAACTCAATGTAACAAAAGCATTAAAATACTTGCTCCTTACTCTCCAATCAATGCATATACAGGGGACTGCTCAAACTTAATATTTGAAGGAGATGGTATGACACAGCCAGAATTAATTTCCCTTCTTTTAAAATTATAGATGAGATGGTTAATTTGGGAGGATTTTTCTACTTATTTATTTGCTGTAAGTTTTCAGTTTTCTCTCTTAATAGCCTTACATGGCAGATGTGCAAAGTTCCTTTAGAATGTCTTTCAGTTTGACTATATTTGATAATTCTTTCCTTTTCACTACATTTTATAGGTAATGAATACAACAGTATAAAAAAATACACTAGTAAGGTAAGAAACAGGTCCTACCCATTTGTTATAGATCCTACCGTAATACAAGAACACTAGGAATAAAACCACAGTTTCCAAACTCCAGGCCTGAAAACTCATTCAGAAGATCAAAGCAAAAGCAAAGAAATTTTCTGCAGCTTCCTGAAAACGCACAGGAGACAGAGGCTTACATGATCATTACCTTCTTTCTTCACACTTCTTGTTACTTCAGTGCTACCTTATAACCTATAGCATTAGAACAGCCTCTGTCTCTGGTGCCTCCAAGAGAATCATATCAGGATAAAACCTTCATGAAACTGGAATAAAAATATTTTCACGGTTGAAATGAAAGAACCTGGAATATTTGGCTTATTCCCTGCTATTCTGCTGACCTTCTGCCTAACATTGGGCAATCTACTGGGACTGTCATCCAAAGCCCACTAAATCAATGAAGGTCTTATCATTGAGTTCAAATAGCCTTTGCATTGGGCACTCAAGTCTCTCTGTTCCCTGCTCATAAATGGAAAATGAAAATCACTCCAACATTATAATTGTGCAACCAGTGAAAGTTCATTCATGCTTTGGAGACTTATCCAATAAACATAATTATCTATACATATAAAATTTCTCTTTGAATTGTTTTGCTGCAGCCCCTGCCTCAGCCTCATGTGGCTGTTTTGAGGTTATATCACTTGTGTGCATAAAGAAGCTAAGATCTTTGAACACAGAACGAAATAAAGTATTGTTATTAATACGATGTGAGAACTTCATTTATACAGCACAGAACAGAAAATCCTGACCATAAGGAATGATCACCACAAAAATACTCTTGCAATAATGCTTCATAATTTTATTTTCTGCTCATTTCAATCACAATTATGAATTTTAGTTCTGTTACTAGCCTAGAAGTTAGGCATACACACAAAAGTAATGTTCTGCTATGTAAAATGGTAACTTCAAGTCATGCTTAGGTATCAGTAAACTTGGAATATGCTGCCATTTAATGCAACTGCTGACACAAAATCCTTTTTTTTGAAAATTGTGATCAATACAGAAAAAACTGCTTATCTACCTCTTGTAACAAAATACATCTTTCTTGTATTAGAACATGATTTGTAAAAAGCAAAATCTGTAAAAAAGCATTTATGGGCTGAGTTAAATGACTTGCAACATTTCATACAGATTAAAAATACAAAGTTACAGGAGTATTGTAAATAAACAGTCCTACCTTCCTACTTTGCTCTCTCTGATGGAACCACAAAAAATGGATTAGCTTTGAAAATGCCAAATGTTTAAGTCCAACTCCCAGCAGACACTAAAGAGCACACACAGTATGTCTGTTGACAATATCTACCCATCCACGGCATTTTTAATGAACTCATCACTGTGGCACCTACTGTAGGTGCTAATCTCTGCTAGGTCAAGCTCACTGCTGTGCAGAGGGTCAGCACAAATCCTATGAATCACTGAAGTACTGCTTAAGCTCTCAGGGCTTCGGTGGTGCTGAGACCTTGCACTGGCCTTTGCACTCACAGGGATTTATCACCTGCAGGGAAGCCGTCGGCTGCGTAGGCAAGGATACGAGCCACGCTCTCCTCCCTCTCCCAGAGGGCACACGCCTGCACTGAAAGGTGGCTTGCAGCACAGCAAGCTGGTGGTCAAGACAAGACAGCAATTTCTTGGGTTATTAAACACACAGAAAACTATTATCTCAAGAACTTCACTTAATGTGTTTTTATCTACTGGAATTCAGCAAATTCCAAATTGCCATCGGTTCTCACAAAAAGGGTTGATACTTGAAAATGGCAATATATACACAGAGGAGGAGGACAGAGACTTCAGTACAGCACCATAATCAACATCACTTTGATAAAGAGCTTGGAAAACTATGGTCTTGATCATTGCGTTATTTCAATTGGCTAATATATATAAAAAAAAAGAAAGCTGTCTTTATAGTCACCTTTTAAATTTTGTACTAATGTAACAAAAGACTTCTTACTTATACTCACTGCAGGGATTTACACATAAAAACCTACAAATCAGGTCAAACCTAGCAAAAACTGTAGAAGAGAGGAAAAAAAGATATACACAAAAGCAAAAAGCAATAAAAAGCTAACGGAAAATTAGACTGAAGTAAGGTCTGGGGTTAGAAAGTGAAAACTAGACAGAAAGTTCAATGAAGGACACTCTGTGCTGCTGAGTCAGAGTGGAGATGAGGGATACACATTCTTATGTACAAATTTTCAATTACCTTGTTTGTTGTTCTTTGTTAACTCTACAAAAGTCTCCTCTGCAGTTCTAAAATAATTTGTTTCATACTCTGGCTCCAACTCAGTGTCACTGCTGCTTGCAGAATAAGTACACACTCTCAGAGCTCTGTCCTGCACAAATAAGGGCATTGCAATCATTCAGATGATGCATATGGATCAAAATAATGCCAAAGAGGTATTAGGAGCGAAACGTTTTATATTGATCATGCAGTATAAATGGACAGTTCAACTGGAAAAAAGTCTGTGCTACCAGTTTAACTAACAACTTCTTAAAGCAGTAATAATCAGACATGAGGGAAATAATACATTCTTGTCCTGGTAATTCCTCTGAGTTAGTCTGTCAGAACAGTCCAGATTTTACCACTTCTTTTCACTGTCACATTGTTTTCAAATCCACCAACATTTTCAGATAATTTCATTCACCAAGTTCAATTTTAAAACTTCTCAAGTATGTTTAACATGCAAAATTATCACACAAGTGGTTTGCTGCAAGCAATTCTAGAGATTATCAGGATGGCCAGTAGGCAATACTCATGGTTTCTCTAGCAGTAAATCCTAAAGTCTTCCTAAATTCATCAATGTCCCTTGTCCTGGCATTTACATTACAGTACTGGAGAGCCCTTAATTCCCAGCTGATTCCTATCCCATTTCTCTTCAGGAAGCAATGCTAAGGATTTTATTCTGGGAGTAAAAAGGAATGATGACAGCTCTGGACAGCTTCTAATCATGAAAGGCCTGAAGGCTTAAACCTTTCAGGAGCAGCAGCAGCTCAGGACAATAAAATCCACAAAATGGGGGTGTGGAAGCTAAGGCTGATACTGCTCTGTTAATGGCATCTACAGGCACAAATACCACCTACTAACTCAAATCACCTACCAGCGGCTCAAAAGAGTTTTTAATTACCCCTCTTCCCAGCCATGCTCCGGTTTTTAAAGGATGAAGAAGGACATCCATTTGATAGGAAGCACATACTTGTGGAGAGGGGACCAGACCTGAGCATACTTGCATGTAGCCAGCTATGGCCAACATTACCCATGAAATTGGGAGACTGCAAAGTCAGCTGCAGTCCTGAAGCCACTTAAACACATTCACCTGCCACCTACACTCACACTGACCTTCTGACTCCTAGGCAGACTAATGAGCAGCAACACATCTATCACGTGTTAAGACGCTTTGGGGCCTGGGGGTGATCAGTCATGGATGGCTCAAGGTGAAGACCACACTGATGCCGTTGTTACTTGGAAGCCAACATTACTGCACTACAGAGGATTCACCACCAGACTGTCAATGACATACAAGACAAGTAATTTCATCTCTGTGTTTCTGTTCTAAATATTCACAGCGTGGGCTATATAAAAATGTGAGATACCCCAGTCAGTAAATACATGGATAAAGCAGACTTGCAAAAATGTTACGCAACAAAATTATCCTGTTGTAATGTAAGGTTTATTAGCGAGCAGTGTCTCACAATTTCCTTGCTTAACACCCATTTTTTGGATGAAGATTTCTTCTCTCTTTGCTAACCTGCTGGCCCTGTGCTTGACAGCCTGACTTTCCTAAACATGAATAACTGTTGGCAGTAGCTTTTACACCAGTATATTCATTTGCCTGTTTATTCTTTCTGCAGTTTTCATGACAAGATTGAGGGACAGACAGATCATTGCGGGGATTAACCAAAAACACACAGAAACATGTAAGAAGAGTATTTTCCCTTTCGCAATCCCCTCGTAGAACATCTACTCAAATGTTCCTACTACACAGCCATACAGACAAGGGAACCCAGGAGCGGGGAAAGAGAAGAGATCCAAATTTCATGGAAAGCAAACAAACAAGATCAAGTTTCTTGAAGGCAAAAACAGGGCAAGAAGTCTTCATTTCCTTGTCTATAAAATGTTTGTGAGGCTTTAAATTAAAACACATTTGTAAACTGTAAGGACAAAGTACTGTGGGGTGCTGTATTCAAATTACAANTCTGTGCTCAGGATTGCTTTTTCTAGCCTTAAATTATTTGCTTTAATACTTGTCCATCGTTGCATTATCCGCTCGGACAAAACCTGTTGCTCTATCCACCTGCAGATTCTTAACATTAATTCCTTGACCTTTATATCACCCTTAAAAGTATCTGGAGTTGTTAAACGGCTTTGTCCAAATTTGTCATGATTTCTTTCCTGGCTCAGGCAGGAGCAGGGGACCCACTCCAGGTGAGATGTGATGCGTTCCCCACCACATCTGCATCATATAATTGAACCTGCAGAGATGGTGGTTGTCATCCTTGGGAACAGAGCTCCTTTTGAAGCTGTGCAAGGTTTTGTTCAAATGAGCTTCAGTTTCCTTCATGGTCTCCTTTCGTGGTGGAGAGAGGTCCAGAACTGACAGTTTGGGGTGATAGGGCTGATGAATGGAGTTCCTGAATTTCCATGAAGAGCAGGAGGAGTTGGTGGGGCTGAAGCTGTTCAGCTCCCGTGGGAAAAGTCATCAAAATGAAAAGCTCCTAGTATGGGTTTGAGGAACCATAGAAAGGCCACCCATTTAGTGAAACAGCTGCTTTTAATGCCATGAAGGCACATTTTGGAGTAGCATGTTGTAAGATAGGCAAAAATGCTGCAGGATTTATGAACTATGAGGTACCCAGGCAGTTGTTTTGTTGCCTTCAGGGTGGATTCCTGCAAGGTCTCAGAGTCCTGTTGCTTTTCTTCACAGATGTCTTTGGTCAGTTCTGGGAGCTTCTGGGAGAAGAGGTGGTGGGGATGGAGGGAGCTGAGTAGCTCTCCACTGCCTAGTCCCAAGCATCTCCTCCTGGGGATGTCACCTCTTGGTACCCTGTGCTGTCTGCCCCAGTTTAGGAGGTGCTGAATGAGCCATCCTCAGAGGGCTTAATGGGGTTAATGGGGTGTGCTGGAATGGGGTTATGAGCTGCCACCTTGCCCTCCTTGCCCATGTTCTCCTGCCCATACCATTGTGTGGCTTTGGCCCAGCTCTGGTGCTTGAGATCCCAGAAGCTGCTTAAAGCTGATGAAGTTTTGCTGGGCTAGAGGTCAACAGCCTCACATTGAACCAGGGCAGCTTTAGGATGGACATTAGGAAAAATTCTTTTTTTCAGTGAAAGTTTGTCAGGCCCTGGCCCAGGCTGCCCAGGGCAGTGGTTGAATCCTCATCCCTGGATGTGTTTAAAAGCTGTGTAGATGTGGTGCTGAGGGACATGGTTTATTGGTGGGCTTGGCAGTGCTGGGTTAACAGTTGCATCCATAACCTTAAGGGTCTTTTCCAATCCAAATGATTCTTTGATTCTATGATAATATACATTAGCTCATTTGTAGAACACATTTGATGGCCTTAAACTAAGATTAATCTTGATATTTAACCTTACATGCCAATTACATGGAATCTCTCTTACAAAGTGATACAGATTTATGCAAGTTAAACACACAACTTTATACAGGAGCAATAAATACTTGTGCTGACAAAGTGTTAACGACCATAACCCCAATAAATACANCCCAGGAGCGGGGAAAGAGAAGAGATCCAAATTTCATGGAAAGCAAACAAACAAGATCAAGTTTCTTGAAGGCAAAAACAGGGCAAGAAGTCTTCATTTCCTTGTCTATAAAATGTTTGTGAGGCTTTAAATTAAAACACATTTGTAAACTGTAAGGACAAAGTACTGTGGGGTGCTGTATTCAAATTACAAATAATGAGATTGCAAATGAAGGGCAAGAAAGTAAACGTAGCTGTTAAGAGTGCTAGTTGCTCTACCCACTATATTAAAAACACTCACCATTTCTGATTCTTTACATCACAACACATATCTCATTTAATAGATGTCACTTCTTAACTTATACCTTTGTTTTAGTAGTTTTCTTGGTGGTCCACTCCGGAAGAACTTTTCTATTTTCCGCAGTTTCTTCACTATGTTCTAATGAGGCAGAGGTCACAGAACTTGGTACTTGTTCACATTGCTTTGCAAGGTTAATTTTTCCTGAATTAAGAGACACATTATTTAAACTGTAAGTCTCATCAGCATCCTTTTGACAGTGTTTCAATTATAATTCAGTAAAACTGAGGGCAAGTCATGATACTTTCATTCTGTCAAATAATATCTTACTACTCAAAGGAACAACTTACTAACTTAGTGGATTAAGTCTAAGAACTACAGTGGAAGAATTTGATCCAAAGCCTTTTCCAGTTACCAAGAGAAGAGGAAGGCATGGATTTAAATCTCTCTAATAGTTTTAAAATAAATATATAGTCTTTCAAATAAGAAACAACATTCAATAAGTACTTCTAGGCATTGTAGGATCTGCTTTGCTATTTTATGTTCTCAGAGAGAGAACAGTCTGTTAACATAAATACAATCAGAAGTACCTTTCTAGCAGAAATTCTCAATCAGCTAGCCTTTTTATTTGCTATATGTGCACTATGCAAAATCAGAACATCAAAGAAGATATATGGCGCATAGGAAATAAAGTGATAATTGTAATTTGGATGAGAAAGTGAGGGAGAGGAGAATCGAATGAAAATATTCTAGTAAAGAATGAGTTGACCCCACCATCTGATGTATACTACTTTTTTTTTTAGCATCTCTTCATGACAATTTAATTAAGTTACAAACCTTACAAGGTTGCTGCACTGAATATTAGCGTTAAGATCAGAACAATCTTACTGCTACTGACTTCTTATGAAGCAATTCAATGCTTGCTGTTTCTGTTCAATTTGTTATAATGACAGTGTTTAATCATGGACTCGACTCTATAGCACACTGCTGAATTGAGGTCACACATGTGGCTATTCAAGCATGTAGCATATAATCTATAACTAAGATTTCTCTTCTGAATCCTTCTTAGCTGTACTATTAATTAACAGTACATTTATTTAAAAATACTAAGTATAAAAATATCTTTTATTTAGCTTTGATTTGAAACGAGCAGGAGAGTCTGCAATGAAGCATACAATGTATGTTTGCAGTCTATTATACCATTACAATACTGCACTGGGAATATTGCAAAATCAACTAAGTTCTGAGATGTTTAATTAGAATTCTTCTGTTATGCATCTTATGAACATATAAAAGAGGCTTTCTTCCTCCTAGGCCCAATTTTATGNTAACTCAAAAATGTATACAAATGGTCAGTGTGCATTTATAAAAAACTGCACAGGGTTCAATAGAACTATTTACTGATACAAAACTATTTGCTAGTGCTCTGCAAGATTGCTAGTCCATTCCTTTGTCAGCTTTTGTTTTATAGTTTAAAGACATACATAGATGCTAAGTGAAAGCAAGGTATTTTATGTTCGTATATAGAAATGTATTTGTATAATGTAGTCAAGTAATGAGAGTCTTGTTTGAGGTCAAGGCCATATATTCATTGGAACAGAATTTATGCATTGAGGCCAAATGAGTCTTTATTCCAATCTGGTTTCAAAAGCAA
>VYZX01014592.1:198880-240519 GCA_013401335.1 Brachypteracias leptosomus | reverse complement strand
CCCTGGGGCTGTTTAGCCTTGAGTAGAGAAAGCTGAGAGGGAATCTGATCATTTATATATACGTGTGATCATTTATAGATATCTGAAGGGTAGGTGTCAGGAAGATGGAGAAATCAGCCTCTTTTCAGTGGTGCCCAGTGGTAGGACCAGAGGAAATGGGCACAAACTGGAACATGGGAAGTTCCATCTCAACATGAGATGATGGAACCCTGGCCCAGGCTGCCCAGAGAAGTTGTGGAGTCTCCTTCTCTGGAGACTTTCAAGACCCATCTGGATGTGTTCCTGAGTGACCTTGCCTAGATGAACCTGCTCTGGCAGGGGGGTTGGACTAGATGATCTCTGGAGGTCCCTTCCAACCCCGACCATTCTATGATTCTGTGATTCTGTGAAGGGAACATTAAATTCTATAATATTCAACTTCTGTGTCCTGTGAGATTTACCTACAGGAAGGAGGTCAGGTGTGTAACTTTAATTTTCAGTTTATAATTAAAATGACATAACTTGCTGATGCATATTTTTAGTATGTAATTTTTCAAATATAAAAATGGGTTTTTTTAAACCAGACCCTAATTATATCAATAATAACCAACACACACCTACTCCACTTTTCTTCACGTAGGTGGTTGTTAGTGCTCTCTAGTAGAAAGCCTGTGGTTTGTTTACCCTTATTTTATGTATTTCCTACTTTTGAAAATTAATGCTTTAGACTTTACTCCAGTTTTTCTGACTTTACACCAACTTGACTGCATTGACTTCATCAGAGTTAACCATAATCTTCATTTACGTAGGAGGTAAATTGTGCACATTTAGCTAATTCTCTAGGTGTCTGGGCTTGAAATGGAGTGTAATGGATCTTAGTCACTGCTATGTTTTCATGCAAACTGTTAAAACAACACTTTATTTGCAGAATTTTCCAGAGCAACAGAAACTAAAGAAGTTCATGAGCGTTATTTGGCTACAGAAATGCAAATCTGAAATGTGCTGATTTCACAGTAAATGGCCCTGGGAGAAAGGAAGGAACTTTAGTAGGATCAGGGAAACTCCAAAATATCGATGGTCAACAAACATCTCCAGCTGTGACTCCTTACTAAGTATTTTCTTAATGCAGCATTTTCTATTTTTATTTCTATTTTTATTTTCCATTTGGAGCTGATGTAGGTTGAGCATGGTTCCTGCAAGTGCAGTTAGGAAGCAGCAGAGTAGCTAAACAGGGAAGATAAAGCAGACAAGATAAACTTTGCCACTCTCTTGTTTTAATATCAAACATTAAACGACCCCATAAGTAGAGTAAAATGTTTAGATGGAAAGATGTAAACATGAACTGATGATGAGCCAGCTGGGAGCTGATGGGTCAGGTTCAAGAAGGCAGACCAGCATGGACAAGGCTGTGCTGGGAGATCCCCTACAGACCAGGGAGTAGTAGATGAGACCTTATTCAGATGACTGGAAGAAGCCTCACATGGATGGACACTGGTCCTCATAGCAGACCTTAGCCATCCCAAAAAGTGCTGGAGGGACAATAGAGTAGGGCACAAGCAATTCCAAAGGCTTCTGGAGTACATTGGTGACAGCTTCCAGACACAGGTGATTGAGGAGATGGTGAATGGACATGATCTGCCTGGACTTTACACTTTAAACAAGGAAGAACTGCTCAGGGATGTGAAAGTTGGGGGCAGACTTGGCTGCAGTGACCATTGGATGATGGAGTTCAGGATCCTGAGGAGATGAGAAGAATGGTAGGTTCACAACCCTGGATTTCAGGAGAACAGTGTTTGACATTCTTACAGATAAATTGATGAATTATGGACTAGAGAACTGGGCAGTGAGGTGAACTGGTATGATAATCTCCAGTTCACACAGCAAAGCTTCAGAAATCCTGATGGTTCTTTCTTTCCCTCTGTCTGTTCTTGGGTACCATTCACTGTCAAGGAAGGCATTTGGAGAAGAACTTGAGCGTTATGCCATTCACCCTTGCCCACTGCTGAGCTGTTCACAGGAATTCTTCAAAGAACTACAGCATCACACAACATGATTACATTTGGAAGATGAAGGAAACAGCTGTTAGTGGAATCTCTTGGTCCACAGACCAGCCTGCTGAGAGACCCACCATGTGGAGTTATTTCACATTAAACAGCATAGGAAACACAAGACAGTAACGCTATAAGAGGATGTGATTTAAGTTCCACTTAGCAGGGGCAGCAGTTTTGCCTTCAGGCCCACACTCTGCTCACAAGAGCTGCAAACTGTTTTCAACTCCTGCCTCTTGCATGACACACAGATTAACATATCGGGGTTTACTTCTGAGGGAGGACATCTCTGTGGTAGCACAAGTTCAGACGTACTCATCCCTGCTTCCACATCACCTCTGTCCCCAGACTGCTCTCCCTGGCTTTCTTTAACTCCCGTTTGTTGTTCGATGCTGCCTTCTTAGTTGGTAATGAATATTTTCATATTCTTCTGTTTGTTTTGAGTAAATCTAGCTGAGGTGTTCACCATTCCCTTCTCACACCGTCTTATATTAGCGAACATCCATCGTTGCCTGTTTACCAGCTTTTGTCTCTGCTGTACAGACATTGGTGAGTTGAAATAGCTCTCTGGGGAAGCTAGTCTGCCAAATGAGTAAATATGTGAGAGAGTGAGCAGTGAATCAGTTTTATGAAAAGCTCTGAGTCCGAGAAGATGGAAAAACTCCTGGTTCTTGCAAACCTCTGTCCTCCCTTTTACATTCAGTACAAACCAAAATATATCTGATATCTTTTTATAAAGTGTTGTATTTAAGGAGAATCTTTGGGAAATTACATCCTTTTCTGTGCACATCACTTTGTGAATGGCTATTTTGACCCCATAAAATGAGATTCCTGCCAGAGACTTCCTGCATTTCCAAAACAACTCAGACATCATCTATTTTGTACCTATGATATCTAGAAAAGCTATAATTTCTGCTTTTATTTTAGGCTTCATGCTTTCTCCTTTCTGTCTTCCATGGACAACTTTATAAGTATGTGTTACCAAGACTCCTCTCTTCCCCTGCTGTTTATCTGCAGAAGGTGACCAAGGAATAGGAACATATGAAAACCACAAGGGATTGAATCTCAGGCAAGGGGCTAGTTCCCAATATTCCCCTGACTTACCCCAACTGCCCCAACTAAAGCACCTCTTGTCATTCACTGCTTACATCACTTCAGTTATGACTTTACTTGGAGTTATTTGCATTCACCCTTCACATTCTTCATTCACCCCCCCACCCAGGCTTTCCAGCTTTACCATTCACATTTGCTAGGTGCTCCTTTTTGTCAGACTCTTTCCCCAGATTTGATAACAGACTTTTATCCCATAGTAAGCCCCAGCTCACTGCTGTCTCCCTTCTCTTCCACTAACCCCTGCAAGTGGATATCCTTGAGTCCTTGGGATTTATGAAAGTCTTCAGTGAAAAGATACCATTCAGTCTGATTTCCCCCGTGCTCTGGGAGCTTAGGTGCCACTCCTGGCTAATATGTTGAGCTCAACAACTTGAGTTTGGTTGTAGAAGGGCAGTGGTCTTTGTATGAAGAGGTCAGGGCCGGAGTAATCCCTCTCTTCATGCCTAACTTGAAGATCTCCTACTCCAGCTTCCAGCCATTACTTTTAGTAACATGTCTGAGTCCTTTACTGCTTTTCATTTTCTTTCCATAGAGGTACTTACACATTAAGTAATTTTTCAATCTTTTTGATAAGCTAAACAGATTAAGCTCTTTAAGTCTGTCACAGAAAAATATTTTCTTCAACCTTCAGTTATTTTTCTTTTTTTCTCTTTTCTGCCTCCCTATTGTTCCTGCTTTCCCACTCAAAAAGGGACATCAGAACAAAATTATGGTTATAGGCTTAATCTTACCAATGGCAAGTACAAAAGTAAATTATTTCTTTTTGCTTTTTGCCTGGTTTTGCATTTCAGATTTTTTTTAATGCAACGTGGAATTAGAAGCAAAAGTTCAGAAGCTTATTTCCTGTGACTTTCCACATGCACAAATGTAGAAGTGGTTTGTCAGGGTTTGACTAAAGACTTAACCTGGTCCAGGACCCTGTCTCTGACAGCCCCCAGTGGCAGATACTGGGGAATGGTGTAAGCATAAAGGGAGCACAGTAATTCATAACAGTTGTCCCAGCACTTCATGGTTCACTCAAGAAGCAGTGGTGCTGTCGTTGATAGAACTCAATGACTCCCTCTTCCAATCCTTTTGTCCAGCCACTTCTTTTTGAACCCAAGGAAACCTTTTGTGCTGATAACTTGTCTTGGCTAGAGACTCTAAAGCTTCGCTGTAGATTGTGTGGCGAGGTGTAAGCCTTTTTTGTTTTCCATGTGCCACATGCTACTTTTGTTTGACTTCCTTGGATACCCTCTTGCTGTCCATTGTTACATAAATAAAAGGATTCTTTGCTAACTAACATCAAGCAATATCATAGTATGGTTTGTGTTGGAAAGGACCTTTAAAGATCACCTAATTCTGATCTTTTGCTAGATCATGTTGCTTAGAGGCATGTTCAACCTGGCCTTGAACTCTTACATCCACAAATTCTCTGGGCAGCCCACTCCAGGATCTCACCACACTCATGACCAGGAGTAATTGCCTCAACCTGCCCTCGTGCACCGTGTGCCCCAACTCCTCTGCATCTCCAAGACCAGACTGGGCCCATAAACTGCCCATCAGTGTCTTCTTTCCTGGACTGGGGAGACCAGGAGGGGACAGAGGGGTCCAAGTGCAATCACCAGAATACCAAGCAAGAGAAGAGAAAAGCATCTGCACTGTTCTTTTCCTTCTTTTATTTATTTTTTAAATTAGGCAATAAACAGTCTTGAAAAGAACTCTTAAGCTACTAAAAGGAACTTAATGTCTAGCTGCTAGAAGGGACTTCTTCCTTGGAGACCTGTGGTCTTATGGTTCCCCAGGCAACAGCTGGCTCTCTAACTTCTTTGCTTCATCTGTTTCTGTTCTTCATGCGCTGCTGTGGCCCTCTAAGGGGCACAGGAGGCCAAGAGAAGGGAGAGAGACTCACACAATCCACTAATTGCTGATTGCTGAGGGGTGGAATGGTTGAGTTCACAGGATGGAGGGGTGTGGAGGCTGGGCCGGCTGTAGGGTGATGGCCGGGAGTTCCTGTGCTGGTGTCGGCGTGGTGGCGTGGAGGAGAGCCCTGGCAGGGTGTAGTGGTGCCAGGGGAGTGATGCTGGAGGTGGATCCACTTCCATCGACTCTTCTTGGTCTTCAGGTGGATTGACCTCCATGGGCTCCACTTCATCAACTGGATCGACCTCCATGGGCTCCACATCATCAGGTGGATCCACCTCCATGGGCTCCGCACCATCAGCTGCATGGGCAGTGGCCTTCATTACCAGGTGACTGCTGGTACATCCCCACTGACAGCACCTCCTCTTCCTCCATGGTTCCTGCAGCCATCTCTCTTCGTTTTGACTCAAAGATGGGCAGCCACCTGCCTTGGTGCTATGAGACCTCTTGGTACTAGCCATTCTTGGCACAAGAGGGCCTCGAAGCTCAGAGAATTGTGGCCCAGCTGCTGGGGTCTCTGTATTTATAGGTTTCAGAACAGAAAGCAGTGGAGATGCTTTGTGACATCAGGAGATGTCACAGTGCAAATGGCCAAAGATGTCCTAATATGGCAGAAGGAGTCCTTACTGACCTCTACACCCACCCGGCTCCCTGCAAGTGCATAGCCTCCTGTGTCTGGCAGTGGTTGAGGTGGGGTGAAGCATCCAGACATCCCATGGGTGGGAAAAAGGGGCACACCATGAGATGGTCAGTGTGCAGGGAGCAGCAGGAGGGTTGCCTGCTGCTGGAGACCACCTCTTCTCCCAACCATTTCCTTGTCTAGTGGTCCCACATCCCTCTGTAGTTTGCCCTAGGGGTTGGCAGGCTCTCTTTAAAAGAATTGCTGATTGCCAAGTGTTGCATGGGCCCTTCTTGGAGGAGGGCTCAAAACTAGAGGTCAGATTAGACCTTAGGAAGAAGTTCTTCCCCATGAGGGTGGGGAGACACTGGCACAGGTTGCCCAGAGAGGTACTGGAAGCCCCATCCCTGGAAATTTTTAAGGCCAGGCTGGATGGGGCTCTGGGTAACCTGATCTCGTGGGAGGTGTCCCTGCCCATGGCAGGGGCGTTGGAACTAGATGATTTTTAAGGTCCCTTCCAACCCTGACAATTCTATAATTCTATGATTTCTCTGCTGCTTCTGATAGAAGAGACTGTGAACAGTCATTCCCTGCTCACCTACTCTGTGTCACTTATGATTTTTATGGATCTGTATCATAACCCTCTTACATCAGTTTAAAAACTACTGATTTTCATGGCAGGTCTTCCAGTCTCTAAGAATAACCCTTGTTAATTGGGGAAATACTGATGTATTCATTTGTATGTGTGTGTATCATAAGAAAGTTTTTTTGAATGAACCCAGCTGTGTGAATGAACCCAGGTGTGTTGTTGCACTGGGGGAGGTTTATATTGGGTATTAGGAAGAAATTCTTTACTGAAAGAGTGGTCAGGCACTGGAACAGGCTGCCCAGGGAGGTGGTGGAGTCACCATCCCTGGAAGGGTTCAAAAGACAAGTAGATGTGGCACTTCAGGACATGGTCTAGGGGTCAGGGAGGTGTTGGACAGAGGCTGGACTTGATGATCCGAGAGGTCTTTTCCAACCCAAATGATTCTGTGATTCCCCATCCTCATTATTTATTATTATGTCTGTGCTTGCTAAGAAATAGAAAGGGTGTGATATTATTTCTATGCAATATTTTCTTCATGAGCTTCTTTTTAAAAGTCTGACATTTGGTCTTTTTTATACTTTTTCTCCCAGACAGGTTGACAGTAACCACAGCTCCATAAGAGTAGTGTCACCTAATTAAAGTCCAGCTTGCAATCTTAGACACTTAAATAGGATTAAGCCAAATAACATTGATCTGTTTGTGATCTTCTTGAGATGAGCTTTCTTATAGATCTTTTAATATAAAGGATTGCTATTCCTAATACAAAATGCTCCATTAATTCTCCTCTTTTAGGGAGGCAAGTTAGGAAGTCTTTAATGCAACTCCAAGGCTTCAGGTGACCTTAACCCACTGAGAGGCTGTTGCTATAGGTTTTTTGCATACTTAAAATATATTCTTATCCATAGAAAATATCAAGGATTCATTTTTACACAATAAAAGCAGCTCTGTAAATACTGACTCGTGTGGAGAGGATCAGTTATGAATTTCTTGTTGGAAAAAAATGAAAGGCAAATCTTGTCTCTTCTTGCCTGCATCATGCATTGGCACAAAGACAACCTCCCAAAGGAGTAGCCTGCTCCATATGCTTGGTCTTCGAAGCCAACAGCATTGCATAAAAAGGTTTGGGTGGTGGTGTGTTTTTTAACGTGATGGTGATGATAAATTTGAAAGAAACCAACCTGCAAAGTATTTCATAGCCCCAAAAAGGGTCTTACAAATCAGGTATGGCAAAAAAAAATCTGATTAAAGTGGGAGCATTAGGAAATAATGGGTAATTGCTTGGCACTGGTCTGTTAAAAGTGTTCGGAGAGTAACGGTGAGTGCACCTTCCCAAGAAATGACATAATTAGAGGAAAGATTTGGAGAGAAGCAGATTTTTTGCAATATTAAAGAGGTGACATCCTAACCTGGCAAATTAGTCAGAACAAACTTCTTTTCCTGACTGCTTCTAATGGAATTTATTCTTCAGATTCAGGTGTTATTTCTCTTTCTGAGGATTTTGCATTTCAGAATAGTGCAGTTAGGAACCATGTGAGAACTATGTCTCTTCTCAATGAGAGAGACTGTTTAGAAGGCAGCTGGTTAACTTGGTGCTTCCTGGGACACCTTCAGGAATTGCATTCTCTGGAAGGACTGAAGATGCACCTAAACAGGATTTTGACTCCAGCACATGTGAGTAGAAGGACAAAGAAAATACCAAAGAATAATGCAGTGTCTCTGCTGTGTTTGCCTTGTTAGGAACCTGCTACAATTAGGAGTAGGTGCCTTTAATAAGAACCCATACAAAACCTGGAAGAAACGTATGTAGAAACTTGGAACAATCCCTACAATATGCTGAAAAATGTGTCTAGAGCCTGGCCACAGCTCGCTGCCAGAGCCAAGAGAGAGGATGAGTCTTTCAGACACTTGTAGGTGATATTTTGGGGAGAGAAAGGTTTGCCAGGACTAGCAAGGATGGTAAAATGCAAGCTCGACTTGGGGGTGAAACCGCAAAGTTGAGTATTTTCAACAGCTGCTCTCAGATCTGTCATTGCTTACAAACCTCACAGGGTCTGCAGAGCTTTATATCCAAAGATTTTGTGTACTTTAGAAAGCATCTTTTAACCATGAGCTGCCTCAGCAGTGTCTTAGGAATCTGCCTTGCTTTTTTTTATTCTTTTTTTTAGATGTGACTTCATATAAGGAATGTTGGTAATCCTATGGGTGATGGAACTTGATACCATTACTGTCCAAAGTAGTTACTTTTGGATTTTGAGAAGGTGATTTCCCTTCTCTGCCTAGCAAAATAGCATTTTCTTTAAAAAAAAAATAAATTTGGAATAACCAATTGGTCTATTGATCCAAACTCATAAGCCAGTTTGAAAGTGAGAATAGACTTGTGTGTTACTCCACAGAAAAAACAGATGATGTGAGAATTAAATTCAGAGTTAACTATTCACAGTATAAAATGTTTCTTAGGATCACACAGGGACTGTTTTAAAGTTTCCTTGGTGCAACTAAATGCATATCAGAGAAGTAACAGAGACTCAGACTTGCTCTTCCACTTTTCTCTTAGGTTCCTAACTTCTGCCTTACCAGCAGGAGAGGAAAAGTAGAATATTTGTTGTATAAGCTCTCTGTCTAAATTTCTATAATATGGGGCTAAAAGTGAATAATTAATCTTTCTCCTACTTTTTCCTCTCCTGTCACATACATATACCTTCATATTCAGAAGTAGCATAGTGCTTATGCAAAGGCTCCCCTCTTTTGAAATCAACCCAGTATTTTTTTAGCATTTCATAAGCAGTGGATAATTTGATTACTTCATGCTCCTAAATTCAGCTGTTAATTATTTATCTGGAAGTGTTGGGTGGGCTACCACAATTAGCCTTGACATATTAAGTAAATAGTTTTTTACAGTAATTGGTGGTTGATGCTGTGCTGCTTAGAATAGGTTTCAATATTTTCTTCCTGTGTTGGAGCTCGCTGTAGTTTTTAATTTTGCCAAACACTTTAGGACACCATGAGAAAAAAATAATCACATTACAAGTGTGAAGTGTTGAGTAAATTTCCTTTACAAAAATGCACCCATTATAAATTTAGCCTTTAATTGATGGCATTACAATGTGCTGAGATAGAAAACAAACAGGAGGAAACCTGATAATCTGTAATGTCAGGAGCCTGCACCTGCAGCTCGGTCCTGGTCTGCTTGCCAGTTTGCATATAGGCTGCTGAAGAGGTAGAAGCTTTCAGTAGGAAGACAAAATAATCTTCAGACACTCTGTGCCTGTGGTGGAAAGGTGTCCAGCTGAGGAAACAAGAGGTAGGCAATGACCTTTCAGGTCTTATTTGCTTTTATGGTCTCAGCTAAAGGGCTTTCATGTGCTGTCGCTCCCAAGGCAGCAGGACAAGGCGTTGGTTGTGCAGGTTTCCTTTCTGCCAGGCTGCACTCTCTCCATGGGCAAGCTGGTCTCTGCATTTTGTCCAGTCTGTTGTTTGCTTTCAGCTCTAGGCAGGCAACTTGGGCTTCTCACGTCACAGTCAGCTGCATGGAGAAAAAGCCCCAGATCTGGCTGCATGGTGATACAGGTGGGCTGTGCAGGTACATAAATCTGGCTCTAGGATGTCTTCTGGCTGACTGGAAGATGTCTAAGCTAAAGGACTCCTTCTCCTCTCACTCTGGGCCTCCTGACAGAATAAGGGAGCAGCAGGATTTGGGTTTGCATAGCAAGTCTACCCATCCAGGAGCTCATTGGGCATTCCTTATGGTTCCTCTCTCCTTCCATCACCATCCAGGTAGTCTGTACCTTGGAAGAAGTACAAGAAAAGATGTAAAAAAATGCACTTTGAGAGCTTTACTCTATCTCAGGTTTTCATACCTCCATCTGAGAAAGATGTTATTGGTATATCTTAGCTGACGTAGCTTCAGGACCCTGGTTCTTGTCTTATATCAACTTCAGAGACTCCTTTTAGTTTAGGCATGAGCTCATAATATGACAGTTCTCTGTTGTGGTGGGCCCTTCTAGCAGCAGGTTCCTCCCACTCCTTTCATTCCACATTTGAGTCCAAGTTTCAGAGACGTGGTCCTGGATTAGTCACCAGTTTGAAGAACAGTTTTATCTTCTGAAGTTTTCCAGCCTCTCCATCTCCAGGGGTCACTGGTTGTTCTCTCTGGACATTGCTTGGGCGATTGGCCACAAGCTTCTATAATGAAAAATACTGAGACTATAGTTAAAAGTCCCAGAACAATCATTTTTATACTGAAAGTCTGTAAGTCATAGAGAGCTGATGATATTTCTGCTCTTTTCTGCCTATAGGAAGATGCATTTCAAAGGCAGCTTTGAGGGAAACAGTAAGATCTGCTCCCCCATGCTGAGGGTTTGATGGACTTTGCAAGGTGATCTGTGTCTCAGCATGCTCAGAGACCAGTTCTTCATTACCGTTCCTCAGTAGTTGGCATTAGGGCAGCATTTTTAGCCCTGTCTTCCTTTCCTTACTAATCAGAATTCTGTTTCATTTGTCAAATATGTAGTAATTTCTCTGTACAGCTACAGCCATTGACCTTGCTGTCTTTAAATCTAGTATAAAAATATTCCAAGAGGCTGAGAAGAGAGACAGACATTTTTGCCCTGATTCACTGTATTTTCTCTGCAATGCCTTGTATTAAATTTCTGTCTTGTTCTTTCTTCAAGAAACAGTAGCCATGAGCATATTTTATAAGGAACAACTAGATTTTGGGGTGGTGGTTTGTGGATGGGTGGGGGGAACTCTATGAGAGAGTATATAATATATAATAGAAGAACTATGTAAATTCTCCTTGGAGGACAAATTGACTTCTTGACTTTCCAGAAGGCTTGTGGTTTTCTTTTTCCCTTGTCCTGTAAGAGGTAAGAAGTTTTGAAGGAGGAGATAAGCTGGCACCTGTGATGTGAGGAACCATGATAGACTTTGCTGCTTATTCCACACTTCTGCAGGGATAGTGTCTGACCTGAAAGGATTCCTCTTACTGTAAATCCCTGCTGCATCAGTGATTTGAGATGGTATTTCTGTAAGCTGTTGCTTAGTCAGTGGAGGGTATAAGGAGAATCCAGCTTTTTTTACCTCTTCAGAAGTTCCCAGACAATTCTTGTGGTCCCTAACATTGAGTTGTTTCCCTTCCTCTGCTCTCTTCACATGCTAAACTTCAAGAGGATGAACTTTTTATGAGATAAACTTGTGAACTGACTCTGACAGACTGTTGTTGTCTACTACTGGAGGAGATAAGGCTTTTTAGCCTTTATCTGTTCCTTTAGGCATCTGTATAAATTCAGACAGTGGTGTTTGATGTCACGATTGATTGAATTTTAATAGAAGTTCGAACTGACTTTTAATAAAACTTTTATAGTGGTGAATAAAGGCAGGTATATACACAG
Organism: Brachypteracias leptosomus; assembly: GCA_013401335.1. Lineage (NCBI taxonomy): Eukaryota > Metazoa > Chordata > Aves > Coraciiformes > Brachypteraciidae > Brachypteracias > Brachypteracias leptosomus. The sequence continues at coordinate 228,879 of VYZX01014592.1, read as the reverse complement.
GTCAGGAAACTGAGGTCGTCTGTCCATTCAGCCAGGGGATGAACTAACTTCTGCCCAGTGGTCTGTGAATATTTTTCCTTCCTAAATACAATCAGTTATTTAAATGCTTCTTTCTCCCTTAGAATACTCTCCTATCTCTATCCCAATGCTGTAAAATTACATAATGGAAGAGTATCTACCTAACAAGCATCTACCACTTGTAGATTACTTTGGTAACCTAGTGCCTCATTGCATAAAATTGGGTTTGTATACTCGAAACTCCTCTGCTAGCATTAATTAGGGGCTGTAGTGCCATGCTTAGTATGAGTCTTAATCAAGATACTCCTTTTGAAGATGTTTTTTTCTGGTGTTACTATTATTGTAGAGCTCCCAGCCTTATTGCAGTAGACACAGCATGTGTGTGTAACAGGGAAAATGTAGTGAATCTATCATCTAAACACCAAAAAAGAGACTCCAGTTGTTGAGAATGAAGAGGGAGGATGACAAAGATGAGCATAATCTGCTCTTACTGCTGTGTGCTGGTGGCCTGGCACGGGCATTTGGGTGAGACATCTCTGAGCCTGTGAACAGGGACAGCTGTCATAGTGAGGATTTGCAAGTCTGGTTAGTTTTAATGCAAGGAGGAACTGAAATATGAATGAATTTCATAAAATCTGATATAATCCATCTCCAGTGTCTCATACCTTTTATCTTTCTGCTTTTCTGTAACCACTGAAGAATGTATTTTCTACTGGGCTAATTAAAACCCTCCCGGGACATCCCATTCTTTCAACAAACCTCTGTCTCCCTGGGTGATGATTTGATGCTGTCACTGGGAAGATGGGTTTGGGTTGTATGAACTCTGGCATAAACATAAACCTCCTTGGTGTTGGTCTGGATCTGCTAGAATGTGACTGTATTGGCTGGATTTAAGAGCGTGTCTGAGAGGAAGGTAATGGAAAACTGATAGCAGCAAAATGTATTAAAGTCAGAAGAAAGAAAATGCCATGTCTGTGACTGCTCAAAGAGAAAGACACGAACTAAAATGCAGTGTATTAATGAGAACTGAAGCAATCTTCCTCATTTCATCTCTGATCTCTGCAAACTCCTGTGCATTCTGGCTTTCTGCACATAACTCCATTAATTTAATTGAGTTTTGAGGTATCCCCGGGTAGAAAGAATGTTTTATTCTTTTTCTTTGTAAAATTATCATTATTTTTTAATAGTGGCTATCATTTTGAAGTAAGGAAGGCAAAATTTCTGCAGTAAATCATAGGAGCTTATTTTGTATGTACAGTTGGTTCCTCCAGTGTGTTGTGTTTCCTTTAATATGCAAAGAGTTAAGCTGGAGGTCACAAATAATAAAAATAAGTAAGAACTTTTCTTCCTTCAGGTGTGCCCTAGTTGCCAGGGGTCATGGTTTAGGCCCAGCTGGCAGCTGAACACCCCTCAGCCACTTGTTCACTCCTCTAAAGACTCATGGGTTGAGACAAGAACAGGGAGGGATCATTATGGTCATGGGCAAAACAGACTCAACGTGGGGAAAAAACCCATCCATTTAATTGGAACAACAACAATACTAATTTACCAATCAAACCAGAGTAGGATAATGAAAAATACAACCTCTTCTTAAAAACATCTTCCCCCTCCCCTCCCTTCTTTCTGGCTCTGCTCCTGATTTCTCTGCCTCTTCCACCCCAGCAGCACAGGGGGTTGTGGTCAGTTCATCACACGTTGTTTCTGCTGCTTCTTCCTCATCAAGGGGAGGACTCCCTGCACTCTTCTCCTGCTCTAGCATGGGGTCCCTCCCACAGGAGACAATCCTCCACAAACTTCTCCAACGTGAGTCCTTCCTGTGGGCTGCAGCACTTCACAAACTGCTGCAACGTGGGTCCTGTCTGTGGAGTGTGGTCCTTCAGGAACAGACTGCTCAGGCCTGGGCTTTCCTTGGGATCTTGGCCTTCTTTGGGCACAGCCACCTGCTCTGGCATGGGTTCATCCCTGGGTTGCTCCATTGTGGTCCTCCCTGGGCTGCAGGGGGTCAGCCTGCCATCTCCCCACAGGCTCCAGCGCACCTCCTGCCTGCCTTCTTCACTGACCTTAGTGTCTGTGTAGGTGTTTCTCTCATGTTCTACTCATCCCTCCACTGCAGGTTTTTCCCCTCTTAAATATGTTACTGCAGAGGTGCTTCCACCGATTGACTCAGCCTTGGCCAGTGGCAGATCTGATATGGAGCTTCTAGCAGCTTCTCACAGAAGCCACCCCTTGTAGCTTGTCCCTTGCTACCAAAACTCCACCACACAAACCCAACACATCAGGTGTCCTGTTTGTGGTAGAGGCTTAGTCCTTTGGGGAGGGCAGTGGTCATTTATATGTTGCTGAAAGCTTTTTAAAAACTCTGGATTCACTTTTGAAGCCTCATGACCTGGTGAGGTGCATTTGTGTGGAAGTCAAATACATGGGGAGGATTGCCAGAGTACAACTGACACTTTGAAAGGTCAGGATGGTTCTACTTGTGTTCCAAACATCTGAATGATGCAGAGAAATGACGTGCAACTGGACCCCAAAAAATCTCTTGAGGTTTGTTAGAAAAAAGCTCTTTAATATGAGGGTGATAGATCAGTGGAATGGGCTGCCCAGGGAGGTGGTGGAGGCCCCATCCCTGGAGTCCTTCAAGGTCAGGCTTGATGGGGCTTTGAGCAACCTGCCCTAGGTAGAGATGTCCCTGCTGGTGTAGGGAGGTTGGACCAGATGACCTCTGGAGGTCCCTTCCAGCCTGAAACATTCTATGATTATTAATAGTGTAGCAAATTTTTTTTTCAGAATGGTGTTACACATATTGAAATACATTGTATGTGAACAAATTTTGATTTCCTGTAGGAACACATTGGATTTTTAGAGACTTAATCTCATGGATCACTTTTATGGCTTTCTATTCCTGTCCTTCCTCCGTAGTCTGAGCAATCAGTCTTGTTATCCACAGGTAGTTTGTGTTGCTTCTTTGCAGTCCCCATTCTGGGGATTGCTTTTTACAGGGTATTATACTGCACTAAAAATGAAGATAAAATAAACTGTCCAGATGGGGCTTTAAAGATATGGACTGTGGAGATGTACAATCTACACACTCTGTGAGTGGTTTCTGATAGTCCCGCAGCGTTACAAGGCAAGTGCACTTTGTTTCTGCTTCTTTTCTACCTTGGAAGCCAAGCACAACCAGAAAACCCGTTTTTACCATCACCATTGATTTCATTTTAAATAAATCCAGGCCTATGAGAAGGGTGCAGGTGAAGGAACCCAGCAGCACAGGTTTAGGTCATAGATAGGACCTACCAGTTCAGAGAGCCAGGAAATCACTACAATCCCTGTCTTTGGTTGGTTGATCTTCACATCTACTGAAGGGCTGGGTGTTAGAATAGTTTCTGTGATGGTTCACACAGAGCTGCATGGAAACATCTGAGCATTATTATTCTGGGTTCTGGAGTTTTTTGATAGTGATTTTAAGTTGCAGATTTAATGATTGAAGTCAGCATATTGTTATTACTAAGCCTCCAAATGCCCAACTCTGCTCTCACAGTATCTCTGTGTACATTGAAGCTTTAAGTGGAGGCTTAAAATGTCACCTTTTAAAATGTTTCCCAACTAATAAGAATTTAAAAGCTCATCATTGTCATAAAGTTGTGCTCTAAATTCCTCAGTAGTCAGTTGGTTTGCAAAAAGAGTGGGAGCCATGGTGCTGGTTTAGGTTTTGGAGCACCAGGACTCTAGAGCACGTGTCCATCAGCCAGGACATAATCAAGATGTACATCCAAAATTACATTGCCTGTAGGTCATATAATCCATATTATGGGTGCAGGGTGATATTCTCATCAAAATAGAACACAGTAGCAAAATCTAGTAGAACAGCACTTCTGTCACAGAGAGCAAACTTGAACCTTATGTTCTGCTAGAAACTAAACTGTGTAACTCTTCAAAAAATATTTAATTTACATTAGATCATTTTGTAATGCAAGCAAATGTCTCTTACTTATAGTGTATTTTCCTAAGTGCTAAAAGTCTTGCTTTTGTTTGCCAGTATGTCAGTGGCTTAAGTACAGTTTGAAACAAGAGTGATAGTAAAAAAAAAGTATATTTTATTAATTACATGTCAGGTCATACAGTGAAAACCCTAAAATCTGTAGCCTAAGTTCAGACTATTGCAAGTTGTGTATAAAATCACACAGGAGCAGAGAGCTATAACTTAAAAGCTGAAGATGGTTTTATTCTCTAAAGGGTATATAGGTTCAGTGACAATGTTAACTTGAAAATGTTAAGATCTATAGGATATATTCCCTATTGCTTAAGGGAATAATGTATCTTATGGATTTTAATGTCTTTCAATAAACCATTCTGAGCTCCATTCACAAATACTTGAGCAGTAACTAATAAATAAAATAATATTAATTGAGTAAGTTAGTGACTTTTTTGGTGATTGCCACTACATCTGTGCTCAATTATTTAACAAGCTGCCCTGAGCAGTTCCAGTCAGAAGCTGCATTTCCCCAGCTCTTATTCCAGTGCTGATGTATAGGAGACTGAAATAATCTTTTACAAGTTTATTTTACACTCTGGTCAAAAGGTTGAGAGCTAAAGCTTAAACTGATAATGTCCAAGTGAATGAAGGCATTAGGTGGAATATAAAGCTTTAGTTGATAGACATATCTAAAAAGGGGGGAAGAAATGCTGTTTGAAACCAAAGAGCTTGCTAGTAGAATTTCTAGCAAGTCAAGGCTCTTCACTGAACATTCACCAAGTGTGTAGGAGCATGAGGAAGAGGAAGAGCAGCTTTTTCTCTCAGTATCACCTCACCTCAGCCATCTCTTTGGCAATGTCAAGAGGAATGTGGGTTTGTGGAGACGATCAGCATCCTGGCTGGGAATTGCACCATTCTGCTTCTGGGCTGACCTGTGTCTTGGCTTAGAGGAGCCACGTTGACAGATAAGCTGGACTGGGGGGGACTGCAGAGGTGTTAGAGTTCATAACTGGTTTGCTTCCTGAGCCTGGTGCTCCCACACTACAGAGCAACACGGGTGGAGAAATTGGACAAATTTACTGTCCTGCTGTTTCCCAGTATCCATTTTATGGGCACAGAGGGTGGTAAATTATCCCCCTTGCCTTCCCTGCTTCTCTTCCCTGGCTGTCCCAGTGATTTGTGGGAATTAATTACTTCTAAAGTTATCTTTCCAAAAGAGGCATTTTTAACTTGACAGTCTTCCTGTCAAACACACTTGAGCAGAAGGGACCACACAAGGCACTTGCTGCTACTGAACAGATCAGAAAAGATGAAAGTGAGGAGTTAGAAATCCTGTGTGTTAAAGACCTTTGGGGTTTTGCATTGTGGTTTTTCCCGATGATTTATTTTTTAAATAAACTTTCTGACTAGAGCAGTGTTCCAATGTCAAAGCCTGATTTTTTTTTACCCTTAAAATGCCTTTAAAATAGTACGCAATGTTCTGCTTGCCTGTTAATCTTAGCCAGGATCTTCTTCCATAGAAAAGATGCACAAGAAATGCAGTCGAACTGAATACAGTTAATTTAGTGTCTTTTGCAGCACATGCAGCACAAAATTTTTAGGCAAAAGAATTTCAAGTTTGCTGTGTCCCATGGCAAGGGAGGAACCAAGGGAACCATTGTTAGGTGAGAAAAAGAATATCTGAATATTCTCACTGCGGGAAAAATGAGGATAAGAAACAAAATCTCTTGTATATGTTTTTGGAAAAGTTGCTTTGCTGCTCATTATAGGTGGATGGGATCAGCAGATTTCTTTGTAGTGATACTAAAAGATGTCACCAGCCGACCATCGAATTTAATGCTTGATTGGGGAGCCTCTCCTGCTGCATTCTGGAATCCCTAATTAAATGTCAGGCCCTTTTCAAAGACTTTAAAGGATTGGCTGCTATTTGTTTATTTGAAAATAGTGTTATTTGCTGTATTAATATTCTCCTTGACAACATGTGCAGCAGTCACTGAAACCCTCCCTTGTTTAGTTTTCTTTTACTGTATAGGAACCAGTTTCCCGACGCGCTGATAGAATGCACTTTATAAATATCTTTGGCCTTTGGAAATAAGAGACCCTTTATTTGCAGTTTATATATCCTCAAAGTATTTACTGAAGCAGAAGTGCCTCCATTTTGGAGTGGTTTGCTCGTTGCCCGTTTCCCTTCCCGTTTAACAAGATATTAAAACGAGAGCCTTCGGGGCAGGCAGGGAAATGTCACAGCAGAGAGGTCGCCCAGAGAGCAAGAAGATGGCCTTTGAAGAGCTAATTCTGCAGGAAATAGAGAAAAGACAAATTTGCTTCCTAAAATTTCATTTCAGAAATAAGAGTTTTTCTTCTCTCCCCCTCCTCCCCCTTTTTTGAACCCAGCAGTGCCAGTTTTTCCCCTGAAACTGCTCTGGTTTTAAGATTTTGGGGTATTTTTCTTAATATTCTGGATATGTTGTAGGGGCCCAGAGTGATATGGATCAAAGCGGTGCCTTCTGCATCTAATTTTGGGTTGTGTTTCGAAGGCCTGTTTTAGCTGGTGGAAAAATTAATAGCCTCAGTTTTCTGAAAATGTCATTACATTTTATAGCTTTGAGATAAACTTTCCTGTCTGGTCATGTTAGCCAGAGGATGAGTCCTTCTGACTCTGGAATAAAGGAGTGTCAAGAGGGACTGCATGGGATCGGGTGGATGTCTGAGATTGATTGTGGCTGGTTTGCCTTCACAAGTCCCTAATAACAAATACTTGTTCCATGGTGGGGTTATCCTTCAATTTAAATGAAAGTCATCCCACTTCTTTGTGTATGAGCACAGGAAAAAAAATAGTGCCCAGGAGAAGGAATTGCATCCATGGTTTTACCCCTTTTTTGGTTGCTTCAGTTCACCCAAGCAATTTAAAGACATTTTTGGTACTACAGCCTCAGCTGTTGAGAGCTACATGTCTAATTGCAGCCTCCATGTTTTAGAGGAGGTCATTGAAAATGTTCTATTGTCTTTCTTCCTAAATTTCCAGCTCACTTGGATGTTAGGGAGACGAGTTATCAGAAATGTCTTTCAGAGATGACAAAACAAAGAATTCCTCCGTTTTGAATGAGAGCTTTGTATCCCTGGAAAACTTAATTAAAAAAAAAAGGGGGTGGGGAGGGGGAGAGGAACGCAATATCCCAAATAATTAATCACTTAGCTAAATGGAACTAAAGCTGTTTTGATGGTCCAAGCAGATTAGTCAATGGAACAATGACACTTCTCTGAGTCATCAGTTCAAATTAGTAAAGGTGTTATGATAGATTGCAATAAAAAATCACTTTTAATTTCATTTTTATACTTTGATTTTTTTTTTTTTTTTCATTTTCTGCTACCTATATAGAAATAGCATTCCTTGGGGTGCTGTTCAGGTGCTCTGGTAGTATGAAGAAATTGTGTTTGTTTCCTTATTACTGTTTTCAGACTGCCTCTTTAGCAGATTTTTACTAGAGATCCCTGTGTGGAAGACCTGTATATATAGTGCTTTATAGCATCTATAAAGCAGCAGGTTCTATAAAAATTCCCATTGCTAAAGTTGATTGGAAAAAAAAAAAGATATTTAGGTATGCCTTTTGCTAAGGATGTATCTTTCATAAAAATGAAACTTATTGCATGATCCCTGTATTAAAAGTATTACAAAGAAATGGACACTCTTAATTCATCTGCGTCTTACTTCAAGTTTTGAGGATGGAAGCTGCCAGGTAAAAAACTGTTGAAGTTTTTTCATTCTTTTCTTTCTATTTTTTTAATTTCTCTTTCTGAATTTGTATTTCACTTTAATGCCTCAGGAACTTCTTAAAAGCCCAAAATGAAATAAGTGCTGTTCTTCTGGTATGTGAATGAGTGTATGATGGAAAAAAAAAGAAAAATTAACTTTACTTTGTCACCCAAATTATTGTGTCAATTAGTAGTCTGAGGAGAAGGGGCACAAATACTTGAAGAGCTGTTTCCTTTGTTAGTCTCCTGATTGCCACAGCATGGTCCTTCCCCCACACTTTATCAGTGACTATTTCCAGAATAATTTTGCTTTTTTTTTTGATTATTTTAAAGGAATTAAAGTAACTCCAGATAGTCTAAATTCAGGAAAACTTTATAGCTTTGCTATGTGTAAATTCTCTGTTAAGCCTTTGAGGTCATTAAAACATGAGTGTTACTGAGGCAAATAGTGGAAATAAGATGCTATCACAGAAACATTTTTTCTCCTCATGCTCTATGGCTCTTAGAGTGAACCTTTCTCTTTGAGAAAAGGCTGCTGACTTAGCAAATCATGCAGATGCTTAATAACTTACATCTAAAATTACAATATAGGAAGTCTCACCTGCAGCACAGCCTTAAAAACACCTTCCTCCCACCCCTCCCTTCTTCCCAGCCTTAACTTTACTCCTGATTTTCTCTATCTTCTCCCCACCAGCAGCCCAGGGGGATGGGGAATGGGGGTTGTGGTCAGTTGGTCACCTGTTGTCACTGTTGTTCCTACATGGAACAATGTTGTTCCTAATGGCTGTTGTACCTAAATGGTACCAGCTCCAGTACTGACCTCAGAAACATCTCATGTAAGCACCTGTGAAAATCCCAGGCTTGGTAGCAGCACTCAGGCTGTGGTTGGATGGTTTCTTTTTACCTACACAAAAGGGAAAGGGCTATAGGAAGCAGAGGCTCTTTTTCTCTTGAAATTAGAAAGTTCCATTCTTAATGTCAGGGATTTTTTTTTTTTAATGAGAATGTTCTTTCCTGGGTTTTATGGCAGCGTAGTAGACTAGAATTATTACATAAAAAAGCGGGAAAGGACCATTCTTGTAATTTTTTTGTATGCAATGTAATATTCAATTTTGTTCTAATAGGCTGACTATTACCCTCATCTGTTTCAGTTCAGCTGCAAAAAGTCACAAAGTACTGCTACAATTACTCTAGGCAAAATGCCCTTTTGAAAACCAGCTCAAAACTTCACATAACCACTGATATGGAACTGCCAATACTGGTCATAATATTGATGTATCCTTATGCCTGTGGCAGATGAACATCCTGAGCCTCAGCTGGGTTTGGTTGTCAAAAGGTTATATGTGCTTAATTGAAGGATTTGAGGAAAAAGAAGGTGGACTTCTTCAGCAGGTGGGTTGTGGTCTGGAGAACTATCTTCTCCTTATCACAGCCTCAGTCTCCTGTGATTGTTTTCACTTTGGATCAACTTAGTAAACTGACAGATAGAAATTTTCATTGCTGTCAGCACAATGCAGACAATATGAGAGCAGAAGATCAAGCTGTGCTCCTGCTCTGCTTCCCAGAGCGGCAGTGTGGTGGCCAGCTCGGGGCTCCTTGGCATGGGGGTGAAGATGGACTGCTGGTGGTGGAAGGTCACCAGCTGATCTTTTGGTGCACCGAGCAGAGGTTGCAGGCTGAACAACATGAAATACCTTGTTTTGGTTTGTAAATCAAGTGAACTGAGAATGAGGCCATTTGTGAGACCAGGTAATCACAGAATCATAGAATGTGGGGCTGATCTTAATATTTCCATTCCTTGAACAGAAGTGGGATGCCAGTGATAGGATAGGATAGAATAGAAAAAAATTATATTGGAAGTGAACTACAACGAACACTGACTAATCAATTCATAGAATCATAGAATGTATTGGGTTGGAAGGGACCTCCAAAGGTCATCTAGTCCAACCTCCCTACAATAAGCAGGGACATCTCTAAGTAGGACAAGTTGCTCACAGCCCCATCAAGCCTGACCTTGAATTTCTCCAGGGATGAGGCCTCCACCACCTCTCTGGGCAACTTGTTCCAGTGACCCTTATATTAAAGGACTTTTTCCTAATGTTCAACCTAATTCTAGCCTTTTCTAGCTTAAAACCATTACCCCTTGTCCTGTCATTTCAAACTCCTGAGAACAGATCTTCCCCTGTCTTCCTATAGGCCCCTTTTGGGTATTGGAAGATTAATAATAATACAATGATGCCATGGCCAAGCGTGACTTTGATACCCCAAGTCAGTGCTTCTCCATTTCCTTTATAAACATTGTTTTCAAATAGACCAAGATGACTTTTCCTCCTCCCTAAACAGCTGACTTGTGCTGTGTGGTGAGGATTACAGGTAGAGGAAATCCTCCTCCCTTTGCCCATCCCTATAAGCAACAGTCTTCTCCTGGGAAAGCTCATGCCATGTCTGTCCACCTCCCCACCTGGGACCCAGACTTGGCTGCCTGTATTTTTGTAGATGCTGCTGAGCAGTTGTGCTCCAGCATCCAAGCCCAACATTTGGCTTTTTAATTTTTATTGTTTTAATGCAATCGAAGGTGCTAAATAACAGTGCTCTGCTTCTGTGGAGTGCAGGAAAATGATGTTAGCTTTAGCCTGGGCTGGTTAATCATTGATGGAGAGGCACTAGCTCCTGGCCCGTCTCCTCTTTCCCTCTTCTTGCTTTCATTCTGCCTCTTCCCCACATGAAACTCAATTATTTGCTACATTATTTCAGGACAAAACCTGATCTTAAAATATGCAAAATAAAGTTTTCAGTTTTACGTCTTCAGTCACCTTGGCAGGGGGTATTTTTAGCCCAATTTCCACATGAATATTATATCATAAAGGGGCTGATTAAAATGAGGTAACATGACAGGATTGGCTCGTAGTGAATGGATCTGTTATTTGTCCTGTTGAAAGGACATTGCTGTAACCTTGCCTGCAATCCTGCAGAGTGGTTCCCAGTAAGTTATGTGCCACCTAACCTCCCCTGAAATTTATTCCTAACAATTGACATGTGGATTATCAATGCAGCAGGAGTCTTTTATATTCTCTTTGTCACAGGAGGTGGCAAGTAAGCAACCTTTCAAATAAAAATCCCAAGTGCCCATTGATAAAACTGGAGATACGTAATTTAGAACTTTTAAAATTCTGGATTTCAGCAGAGGAGTAAAAGAAAAGCATTGAAAGAATTTGGCAGTCAAGAAAAACCTGAGAACTTTTTGTTCTTATTTCAAAGGGTTTTGCCTTCACTTGGGTAAGGTTATTTCATTTCTGAAGCAGGTCCCTGCTATAGTGTAAGGCTATTATTTTAGAAAAAAATTACAGTGTTATCTTTGGTATTGAAGGTTTACAATTAACCGATAAAAAGTTTCCTTGGTTAACAGTAACATTATTTTAGTAGAACATTTTTCACCAATAGATCTTCAAGTACTAAACAGAAGACACAGGGTCATCTTGTGATGGGTGATGAAACCCATCACACCAGTGGCACAGCTCTGAACCAAATGCAGGTTTTCAGAGTTCTGCTGTGCTCTCAATAGTGTTGCTGGCATCATGTGCTGAGGCACAGGGAGGTCTGCAATTGGTCATCTCCCATCTTCAAGAAACATCAAGGAAACACTAGAAATACCAACTGCAGGTGAAATCTCTTTGCAGAACCTGGTGCCAGAGTCTTCCACCAGAACAGCTTTCTCCTCCAAGGCATCCTGCTTCTCTTCACTCCCTTCTTTTCACAGATCTGATGATTGAAAGGTCTGAAGGAGACTTGCTGTTATCATCCTGTCCCTAAATCTCACAGATGCTACTATTTCACTTCTTAGTTTCTGCACTGCACCCAGTAAATTCTGATTGATGGACTGCTGGATTTTCAGGAAGATACCAGATTTTGCTTTGAATTTTCCATGTCCTTTAAAAATCATCCACCCTTATGATTCATCTTTTATTTCCCATCCTAATTTTTCTGGGTTTAACCTCTGCTGGTGGATGCCTTTCTGCCTTTGCTAGAGTGGGGTGCTTTTCCAATATCAAATAAATGAAAGTAGACTCTAATATCAGTTTCCTGAGCAGATGCAGTGACCCAGGTGGTGTTCCTTTTTTTTTCTTTTTTTTTTTTTCCATTCTGCTTTTCAGTTTGTGCCCAACAGAGTCAAGACTAGTTGAGAAAAGGACACAAACCTTTTCTGTAATTAGTGGTAAAAGGCTTTGAGGAAAGTCCATGATGTAGTAAACGTTTCCTCAAAACTGTGACCTGTTTCTCTACTGATTGAGAATTTGAAAAAGGGCAAAGGATATTTGCAGTCCTGATGACAAACAGATACGTGTACATTGTGCACTTATGTTATCAGCTGCTGTTGCGTTAATGATTGATGTAACTAAAGCTGCAGCTTGTTTCTTTAGCTCAAGTATAAGCAAGAATCACTGTAGATAGAGACACATGGAGTTGGGGGGGTGTGGGGGACTTTGGCAATATGGGCAGGAAGCTGGTTTTCGGTTCAATTTCCTAAGGAAATGAGTGTTTCAGTGCTCTTCGTCTACATGTCCCCTGTAATTTTTCAAGACAGTGGCTGATTTCAACAGTATTTGAAATCGGAACAGAAATCTCAAAAAATAACTATGGTCCTACAAATTGTCCCAGGTGAAGGTCTCAGAGGGCCAGCAATGGTTTCTTGTACCCTTGAGAGGGTCACAAGGGCCTAGGTGGGAGCTGGGGTGATTCCAGGAATGATGGTGCAGGACACAGGACAGTGAGCATTGCTTTTGTGGGAAGTTGGGTATTTTTCTCTTCTTCTGCTTGCAGGAAAACATTCTCTGTGTACACATGGGAGGGCATCATGGAAGGGAGTGACACCACATTGGGGCTGCTTTGTGGGGAGTGAGGATGAACTTCCTGACCATACACTGTGGTTTTGAAGATGTAGTGGCTGATCTGTTGTCTGGGGAGGGCAGATTTAAACCCTTTCGCCCACGTGGGACACAACTCAGTACAAATTTTGCTTCTCTGTTTCTGTCCTTTCATTCTCCTTCTGTGAAGGGAAAGGTGCTTGCAGGAAAGGATTGATCTAGCTCAAGGTTTGTAGGTGGTGAAGCCAGATCATCCTCAGGCTAATTCAGGCTGAGGCCGTTTCTTTTGGCACTATTATTTTTGCTCATGTGGTTCAAGACCCAGGGAAGGGAAGTGGGTGCCAAAGAAATGGTTGGGACAAGCTGTTTGTATCTGGTCTTAAATAGGAAACCATTTCTCCATCCCTGATTTCTTTCTCACTTTATTTGTGCTATATTAAGTGAATGTTATGCACAAGCTATTTTCAGAAAGTGGTAATTATATTAAATTTTCTTCTTCCGGTATTCTTTCCTTTTCTAATGTATTCAAATGCTGGTAAGATATTGTCCAGACAAGATGATGATAAAATCTGATCATCTGTTACTGTTTAGTAATGAAAGCAAAATTGGAAGATTGTGTAGCAACTTTAAAAAGAGTACTTTGACAGTTTTTATTTTATTGGAGTTGTTCTAGTCTATTATTTAACAAACCATCTCTTTATTGCTTAAAGAAATGATTGCAATATTTCACAAGAAGCTAATTTTTCTTCAATTTCTATTCACTTGTGCAGAGTTCTTCTGATAGCTTTGTGCTCTGCTTCTCATGCTAATTCCTTTTACAGCAGCTGCTGGAGAATCTTAATGAAATTTGGTGTTTCGGCCCCTTTTAGTGCCTGCTTTCCACAGTGCAACAGCACAACCTGGTCGAGCATCCACATCACCACTTACTTCAGCCCAGGCTGGTGGTAAATCTGGCCACTCAGCTCCTGAGCCTGCAAACCTTTCCTCTAATAACCTTTATTTATGTGCATGCCCCTTTTTAAGTCACTGTATATAAAGCAAATACTAGAACATCTTTTCAGGACCAGATTGATTGAGCTCCAGCAGTGGCCAAAGCAAAATATGTGTAGCAGAGGGAAAACACATGTAAGGCAATTAAGGTTTAATGGTGGTAGAATATTTTTGCAGGTTTTTTGACCAAACACAACCATCAGTTTACTCTCTGGTGCTATCAGCTATTCTGACATTTGAAATCTAGTGAGTGATATGGTGAAAACTATATTAATTCACATGAAAATGAGCCCTAATTTGAAACTCTTGGCAGGGAGTTGTGCAGGTTAATTGAATTAGAGCCTGTGTGTGTTGCTTTATCCTATCAATTTTTATCTTTTAGTTTTATTGATAGATCTTTTGCTTGCATTGTCAGGAGAAAACGAACATCAGAGTCCAACCAGATTTCTCATTCTTTTTCTGCTGTTCAATCATTGGTGTTTTTTTCATTTCTCCCCTATAAGGAATTTGATGAAACAGTTTTCTATGTTCCTGCAAACACAATGAAGCAAATTTAATTCAGGCTGCAAAGGTTTGTTAGGTCTAGCTCCAAGCCTGCTGCTGTTTATCTGGGTTAAAACAAAATATTGTTCTTTTCTTTACACTTATGGATATATATGAATATGTGTATTTTGTAGAGATCTGAAATTTTAGAATTTTACAGTTGCCAATTTAAGGTGTAGCAAATAACTTACCTTTGCTACACAAGCCCTCTTATAGAGGTTGGAAATGGAAGGTGAAGGGTTAGACTCTCTCAGTATATCCTATTACTGTCTCTGTAGGGCAGCTCTTCTAAAAGGGTTCTCCTCTGTGTATCCCCTTGTCTATACTGAAAATTGGCCCTGAACAGAAGTTGGCAGTCAGTGGTTGAACACAAAGAAAGCTGAGAGCTGGTGTTGCTTCAACCACCTTCCTTATTCTGGTCATTTTTTCACTTAACTGGTGAGGTGGGGCCATAGGAGGCTCTTGCTTTTGGGGCCAAGCACTTGGAGCATGTGGGGCATGACCTGCTCCAGGGGCAGTACAGCTGCAGGTGTCCTCAGGTGAGCTCAGGAAGGGCAGAAGCCTCCTGTGGAGCAGAAGGCCAAAAGCTCGCTTGATGTTGATGCTTAGTATGAATATGGACCATGAAGGCGGAGCCTCTTGATCCTTCTGGCTTCTTGGGTTTTAAGCAGGAGCTTTCAGAAAAGTTAGAGGGATAACTGGCTTGTAGTGGCCAAGCATTCATAACAATGTTGGGTTTTGATCCTTCAGTGTCAGCTCTTCCTATCATTGCGAAGCAGAATTCACCAAGTGTTGGACTGTCCTTCCACTACTAGGGAATGTGGGCTGGGATTGGACCGTTGTGAGATTAGTTTTACCCTACTGGTGATGTGTTGTTGCAATACCAATCCTGCTCAGTATGAGAGGAACCAGAGAGTCAGTCCTGGTGTGTGCGCTTGGTGAGGAGCCACTGGTGTGAGGCCACCACCCATGGGCTTATGACTGAACATCTCTAAGTCAGAATCCCACCTAGACACAGCACTGTTTTGATGCTGTTGGCATGTCAGTGGGCTCGTGATAGCTGGACACCCACCCTACACAGGGCAGGCCTGTTGTGGAGTGCCACTCCTGGTTGAGACCAGAGGGATGGACAGATGCAGTGCCACCTCTCCCCCATCACATCCCACATGATTGTGGGGCACTGAGTACTAAATCATTCATAGACGACCTGACTCTGGGTCAGGGTTTTGTACATAGCAGAGCAGCTCCCTCACTGTGATCTGTTGAGAATCAGCCCTTGACAAAAGCTTTTGTAATTAATTCTTTCACAGGTTGCCTGAGAAGGTGGTAAGTGCTCCATCCTTGGAAGCATTCAAGGTGATGTTGGATGGGGCTCTGAGCAAACTTATCTAGTTGAAGATGTCCCTGTTCATTGCAGAGTGGGTGGACAAGATAACCTTTAAAGGTCCCTTCCAACTAAAACCATTTTATGATTTTGTTATTCAGCCTGGAGAAGAGAAGGCTCCAAGGGGACCTGCTAGCGACCTTCCAATACCTGAAAGGGGCCTATAGGAAGGTGGGGGTGGATCTGTTCTCAAGGGTTGGTAGGGACCGGATGAAGGATAATGGTTTTAAGCGAGAAAAGGGTAGATTTAGGCTGGACATTAGGAAAAAGTTCTTTATATGAGGGTGGTTGATCACTGGAACAGTTTGCCTGGAGAGGTGGTCCTTGGAGGCATTCAAGGTCAGGCTTGATGGGGCTGTGAGCAACTTGTCCTACTTAGAGATGTCCCTGCTTATTGTAGGGGGGTTGGACTAGATGACCTTTGGAGGTCCCTTCAAACCAAATACATTCTGTGATTCTGTGAATGTTATTCACAACTCGGCTTGAAGACGTTGCCACCAAAGAGCCATTTTACACTCAATGCCCCCATTGCACTTACCTGAAAGACAAACCCATTGAAGGGGACGTTTAATGACCTGCCTGCTTTCAGCTCTGCTGTTGCTGTGTGCTCCTCTGAGCTGTCAGTTCTGAAGCTCTGGCTTTCTGCAAAATGAAAAAATGGATTTTCTGTTATGTACAGAACAGGGTGGTCTGGAGGAGCTGCAGGTTGCTGTGTATTGCCTGGAAATATTTATTTTTGCAGCCACCAGCCTTCAGATACTGCTTTTCACTATAGCTCTGTATTCCAAATTAATATTATCACTATGATTTTTAATATTTATGCTAATGCTGGACTCTGAGCAAGACAATTTCTATGTAATCACCACACATTTTAGAGCCAAATTTTACTCTTACATACACAAGAGTTATATTCACAGGCAGTCCCTGAGCAAAGTGCAAATCCTCTGCTTTACTTCAGGTAGACAGAAATGTGTTTAAGGTCGAGCTTGTCTCCAAGTTTATTCCAGTCCTTTCCCTCCCCTCAGCTCCCAGCTCTATACTCCTACTATGTCCATTTTGCACGCGCAGACTGATGGAAGTTGAAAATTGTGCTGTAGAGATGAGGTTTTCCTGCCCTGGCCTGGAGGTGAGCCTGGGAGGGGTGAGTCATGCTCCAAGTCCTCATCAACTTTTCCAAACCCGCTGCTCAAGGAATGCAGGAGATGTCTACAGGCAGAGTCTCAGTGGTCAGTGCAGTGTTGTGAGGAGGTGGTGGAGGCCCCATCCCTGGAGACATTCAAGGTCAGGCTTGATGGGGTTCTGAGCAACCTGACCTAGTTAGAGATGTCCCTGCTTATTGTAGGGAGGTTGGACTAGATGACCTGTAGAGGTCCCTTCCAACCCAATACATTCTATGTTTCTATGTTGCTCCAATGCTCAGAAGCAATTTTTGTGCATGGTGAAAGGCACTTTTAATAAAAAAACAACCATTTACCACATCCTTTTTGAGGAGCTGGGTTGTCACTGGGGTAATCACTCTAATGGAACTGGAAAGGTGTCGTGCTACAGTTGTTTTCATATTTACGTGATGCTCTCTTTGGCTATTATTTTACTTTTATTGGGTCCACTATTGTATTTCCCAATCGGAGCTAAACACTCTAAGCCCTGGGGATTTTTGCAATTATTGCCACTGACAGAGCAAACAGGAGTGAGGAATCTGAGCTGTTGCTATAGAGGCTGTATATATAACACAATACCCACGGAGCACTGGGCATAATAACCATAACATGAAAAATGAGCTATTGATTCTCTGCCCACTTCTAGGGAATGAAAAATTTCCTCCCGATCTGTAATGACGCCGACACATTGTCCTCCTGCCTGCTTGTCCACAGAGGTCTGACTCCGTCCTCTGGTCACCAGTTAGTTCACACTAATGAAAATGCATCTGTATTTGTGGAAGAAGCTTGTCATGGGCTCATTTAGCATCCGTTCAGCATCACCCGTGCCAGGATTTCACAGCACTTAGACAAGCAAGGTGCTGTTTTGCCTTTGGTGGGTACCAGACCTGCCTTACATCGCAGGGAGGAGTGAGGGCTGAATCACAGAAAGCATCAAGAGGAAATTTTGACATCCTTACTCATTCAGAGCATTGTTTCAACCCCTGCATAGCTGCACTGTTCATAAACAGATGTGAGCAAAGATGTCACGATTTAACTGATTTTAATCTAATCATGCAGGAAATGTTCAGGAGAGATTAGCCCCCCAGTCCTATGTCAGAAGTAGAGACAGTATGAGAAGCATCCCATCCTCACGAGCTAAAATTCAGCTGTTCCATTTGATGTGATCAAGTATTTAATCATGCTTGGAATTTTCCTTTTCCTTCTTGTTATTTGGATTGTCAGCACTGCCCAGCACGAGTTTGCTCTGACCTCTTTTATGTGAAACCTCCTCTACTATCAGGCTGTCCAGGGAGGTGGTGGAGTCACCATCCCTGCAGGTGTTCAAAAAAGGAGTAGATGTGGTGCTTTGAGACATGGTCTAGGGGTCAGGAAGATGTTGGGATGAAGGTTGGACTTGATGATCCTAGAGGTCTTTTCCTACCTAAATGATTCTATGTTTCTATGTTTCTATGTGTGGTGGCCTGGGAGGTGGTGGCCCATGGACGCATCTGCCACGAGAACTGACATCAGTTTTCCTTTCCTTGACATCCCTCTCCTTGGTTTTAGGTACCAATTATAGGGCAAGTAGCCTGCATAAGGCAGAGTAGGTTCTTTGTGGGCAGCTGAAAGAGAAGTGCCGTGTGGATGTCAGCAAAACTTGGCCACTTGTTTTGCTGGCATCAGTGCCAGCTTTTTCTTTGGTTGCTCCACGCAGATTTGGGACCTTGTGTTTCATTTGGAATTTGGCTCGGGACTGAACCCAAGCTTGGGAGATGAGGCTGCCAAGTTTTTTCTGGTTTTGTGTCAAGAGCAACTTTGGATTGAAGCTGGAGCTGAACCAGGCACGTGATCGAACTTCTCTACTGTCTCATATGTTGAGGAAAGCCAGTCTTGTCTAGCCAGAACAGAGTCAGACAGAGGGTGTTATATACTCCTGATGTAAGGTTGAAGTAATATCCATGGACATTTTTACTCTCCCGTTTACTCTCAGTCTCCCAAAAGAACACTTGTGGAACAAACCTTCAGTGTGTAGGTGACGAATGTTCTTTTTTCCCCCATCTCCATTTCTGAAGTAACACTTTGAAGGATGACTCTGCCCTTTTCAAGTGCATGGTTGAAGGAAAAGGATTGAATGCCAGGTGCCTGGAGCTGCTGCATCCCTGTAGCCTTGGGGACAGGTCCCCAAAAGCAGCATCTGACCCCCTCTTTGAAAACTTTGAAGTGTTCTGCTGGGCACTGTGCTGAAGGCTGTCACCTGAGGGTGATGCATACGTAAGATGCAGAGTGAACGTTCAATGTTTCAGCGTTTCTGCCCATACATATAATTAATGAGAAGATTGATTTTTGGACCAAATTCCTTCTTCTCTCAGGCAGAGAAATGATCTTGCTCTTTATTTAGGTATTTCTGAACTATTAGTTACATCCCAAAACAGGCATTGCGAAAGAGGACTGGGGTGGCCTTTTTAAACCTGTTTTCAACAAAATCCATAGCGTGAGACTCTCCAATGTGAGCAGTGGCTCCGTGTAACCCCACAAGCAGTCAGGAGGAACAAGCAAACAACTGTTCTGTATCTGCAAACACCTTTTGTGCCCCGTGGTTGCCTCCCCTAGTTCATTATCCCTTCATTGTCTTGTGCCAAAGCATCTGTGTGCTTCTATGCTGAACATTTCTGCCTTGATGCTGGGCCTCTGGAACCAGAAAGCCCCTTCCATGGTCTTCTGCTGAGCTTTGCCTCCAGCACGGAGGGGAGACCTTGGGCACGGGCCATTAGGTTTTATGTTCCCCAGCTGTAGCTCCTGTTATTTTTGCTCATGCAAAATATCTGTGCTGTAGACAGGAATTAATCTATCCAAATTGGGAAGACCAAGAGAGATGTGTTAGGGTATATTTTTGTTTTGGATGAAGATCTGACTCCCACCTGTTCATAACGACCAAGTTTTATTTTTAGCGCTTGGATGCAGTGATAAACAGGCAGGGAAAATAAGCAACCTAAAACTGTTTCCAAATGTATAGAGATATCAGTGGATTTCGTGCAGTTCCTGCTATCTCTTGTCATATCAAGTGCATGTTTCTGAGCTCGGTGCTGAATCAATCTATTTGCTTTCCCTCTTGGGCTGCCTTTCAAGCAACACCTGACCGATGCTGATCAGCCGGGAGAGATGTGATATGTGACCTACCCACTCGACTTGCAGCAAATCAGCCTCTGCAGAGGCTATTTTTAGAAGTCCAGTTTCTGCGTGAGGCTCCTGGAATTCTGTGTTTGCTTTATCTGGAGTACGACAAAGAAAACCTTTTGATTAATTTTAGAGGCAAAGCTCCTTGGAATGTAATTGGGTTTAATAATGGAAATGCATTAAAAATTTATATGAGAAACGGGAATTTGTGTCTCTCTGGGAACTTAGATTTAAATACAATCTACCTGAAACAGACATTCGAGATGTAATGAACACAAGATTCATGTTGAGTGGTTGAGCACTGTTGAGGTCTCCAATCCCATCCTGTTTAAAAACCTTTCTGTAGAGGAGCTGCTTACCAGGCTTCTCACTCACAGACTTTTTCTATTTCCTAGCTGAAGTAAACACACTCCCTCCAGCTTTTTTTCTTGGTAAGGTGAAAACCTCTTACCTTGATACCATCTTCTGAGCATTTTTCCCAGTGCCCTGTGCTGAGTCTCAAAGTATGGGCCAAACCCAGACCTGGTGTTTGTGCTGAAATGTTGCCCGCAGCAGGGCAATGACCTCCTGAACTTTCCTGCATGTATTAATGTAGCTCAGAGGGACCTCTGGGTATTTCACTATGCAAACCACTTGTTCCTGGTTAGCCAGTCTGCTAGCAAAGATCCTTCCATGATCTGCTGATCCCTAAGCTGGGTTTTTGGGTGGGATTCCTTTTAGTGACTAGATATTCACATTTGCATTCCCTTGCTGAAGATTGGTATTCTGTCCTCGTCTTAGTGAATTGTATTTTACTGGGTTTTGGGCTGAGTTACCAAAATCACATTGAATTTTAATTCATGTGCTCCAAATCATCAGTAGCATCATCCAGTTTGAACCAGTTTTTCTTTATTTTTTAGATTCCCCAATCTTAAATTGTCAATGAAAATATTGGCTGGACCTAAGGACTCACCCTCATGGGTTTCACCTGTTTGAAATATTGTGGAATATTTTTGACAAATATTTGGCGGATTTTCAGTGATGTCTCTTTGAATACAGATTTTCCATTACTTTTAAATGATGTACATTACACACAGATTCAGTCCACAAGAGAAAGGTAGATAGTGAAGTGCTGTCACTGCTGTTCTTCCATCCCAGCTGGAAGCAGGAAAGTCTCTGATCATCAGTATTTTGGGGGGAGTTCAGCCCTGTTTTTTAGACCTGCCTCACCCAGCTTTGAGCTCAGAGCGAGGATTTAAAAGCAGATAACCCACAAAATTTTTATATCTGTGACAATATGAAACACGGCACCCTGGGGCAGTAGGGATCTTTAAAGTTGGGTTTAAGGAAATGAAAAAAGAGATGATGTCATTTAATTCTGGGGTCTAAAGACAGAGCTGAGAATCCAGAGCCTTAAAGCTTTACACCTGGAGATTGTGTTCTGCATCACATTGTCTTTTTTTAAAAAAGATTTGTGTGGGCAAATTGCACTAATTTACCAATGTGAAGGCATAACAGTTTTAAAATTTGCTTGTGCCCACGCAAGTTGAAATGGAAACTGTTATTTTAATGTTAAGTATTACCTTTTTTTTGTTACACTGCTAGGTCTGGATCGTGCTCTTTTTTCCAATGAGTGCTGGACTTAAATCAGATTTTGGTCTTACATATCAATGTTATTTTTTTTTCCATCTTTTGTTCAAAATTGCTTCTTGCCTTTTACAACTCTTCTAAAATCTATTTCAATTTTGTGTTCTACTTAATATATTCATAGTATCATAGAATGGTTTAGGTTGGAAGGGGCTTGAACACTTCTACCCTTGGGGGCATCCACAACCTCTCTGGGCAACCTGTGCCAGTGTCAAGTGAAGAATTTCTTCCTTACATCTAACCTAAATCTGCCCCCTTTGATTTTTAAAGTGTTACCCCTCATCCTATCACTACAAACCCTTGTAAAAAGTCCTTCCTCAGTTTTTGTGTAGCCCTCCTTTAAGTTCTGGAAGGCCACAATATGGTCTCCTTGGAGCCTTCTCTTCTCCAGGCTGAATAAGTCCAATTCTCTCAGCCTGTCTTCACAGGAGAGGTTCTCCAGCCCTCTGATCATCTTTGTGGCCCTTCTCTGGATTCACTTCAACAGGTCCATGTCCTCCTCGTGCTGCATGCCCCAAAGCTGAACACAGTAGAAGTTTGCCAAGTATTCTCCCAATATTTGATTTTTTGGAGGTTAACAGCAATTTCCATCAGCTCTGAAATAGTATCAAAGGAGAAGATTATAGATGGGAGAAATCTAGGGTATTTTTAAATCTAAAAGGCTAATTTAGACTAAATGCAAAATTGATGTGAACAACTGTCCTAGTATTTTCACGATACCCAACAAAATGCCATCTAAAAAAAAAAAAAAAGGCCTAATATCCTCATTTCTTTATATGGTAAAACATTGGCAGGTATGGATATAAGAGACTAACTCATTTGAACAAAATTGGGCAGTTCCCACTGAACAAAAGGCATTCAGCTGCAGTTTCCTAAAACATGGTACAGAGACCTCTGGCTTCTGGAAAACAATGTGTGAAATTGCCTCAGAACCATGTGTTTGTTTGTTAAATTACTGTTTTTCTGCAAATATCACCCACTTTTGAGTTTGTTTTTGCTGAGATTTTTCTGTCCCATTCTCCTCTCACTTCCAATGTGCAGACTGGAGTAATTGCATCCAGAATTTGGCAGCACAGAACTGGGACTAAGGAGCGTGGGACCATCTACTCTGACCAGCCTCTCAACAACTCATTTAGATATACAGAGAAAAAAAAGTTGCAGCAGAAAATGTTGAATATTTGCCCAGAGATAAATTTGAGTTTTGCCAATGATTTGTCATTGCCATGACAGTAAGAAATCTAGTCTTGGTTAAGATTTTTGTCTTGGAAGCCCTGGAGACTTAAGTCCTCTATAGATGTGATAGACATCACAGTAAAGAGACTCCACTGAAAGATTTTCTAGGGAAGTGAGAGAGTGAGAAACCTTTGGGTACCAAGAGGTCCTTTTTTCTGATGTATTTTTAGCATTGATCTGTGAAGAACACAAGTGAAACGTTGGGTAGGATATACCAATTTGTTTTTATTTTCAGGTACTCTTTTTCTATAACTTTTGAATATGCCTTGTGTGTAGCTAAATCTTCCTGCCTAGCTTAGTTAAATCCTCTCCAAGGATCAATCCTTCTTCTGCTCCAGACTATGCTGTAGTCTCTTGTCAGCTCATTTGGGTGTTTTTTCCCCATAATATATCCACCTTGAAACACTCATCTCGTTGCTAAGAGCACAGTCTATAATCAAATTAAGTCTCTAGATAGGCAGACACAGTGAATGACTGGCTTGATTCAGCTCTGTTAATTCATTAACTACACAGATATAAACAACTTGCACAATTATTATTGCAAGTAACACCAGAATCGAGCCTACAGAGAAGCCCTCCAGACCACAGTAAATGGAAGGTTTAATCAATGTATGGAATGAATGGATTCCATCAATAGGTATTTGAGGTCATATCCTTAAACTGATAATATCAGGAAAAATCACTGTGGGTGAACTTCTTGAATGTTCAGTCACTTCTAATCTCAGAGTTTGATCCAATCCCATTTCATAAGGAAAATTATTTTAAATTTAACCGTTTAAACCAGTCACACTCAGGATAATGAGGATTAATTGTCTGTGCATGAGCTTTTTTGATCTGCCAAATGCCTTCACAAGAAGCATCACATNAGAATGGTTTAGGTTGGAAGGGGCTTGAACACTTCTACCCTTGGGGGCATCCACAACCTCTCTGGGCAACCTGTGCCAGTGTCAAGTGAAGAATTTCTTCCTTACATCTAACCTAAATCTGCCCCCTTTGATTTTTAAAGTGTTACCCCTCATCCTATCACTACAAACCCTTGTAAAAAGTCCTTCCTCAGTTTTTGTGTAGCNATATTTGCCCAGAGATAAATTTGAGTTTTGCCAATGATTTGTCATTGCCATGACAGTAAGAAATCTAGTCTTGGTTAAGATTTTTGTCTTGGAAGCCCTGGAGACTTAAGTCCTCTATAGATGTGATAGACATCACAGTAAAGAGACTCCACTGAAAGATTTTCTAGGGAAGTGAGAGAGTGAGAAACCTTTGGGTACCAAGAGGTCCTTTTTTCTGATGTATTTTTAGCATTGATCTGTGAAGAACACAAGTGAAACGTTGGGTAGGATATACCAATTTGTTTTTATTTTCAGGTACTCTTTTTCTATAACTTTTGAATATGCCTTGTGTGTAGCTAAATCTTCCTGCCTAGCTTAGTTAAATCCTCTCCAAGGATCAATCCTTCTTCTGCTCCAGACTATGCTGTAGTCTCTTGTCAGCTCATTTGGGTGTTTTTTCCCCATAATATATCCACCTTGAAACACTCATCTCGTTGCTAAGAGCACAGTCTATAATCAAATTAAGTCTCTAGATAGGCAGACACAGTGAATGACTGGCTTGATTCAGCTCTGTTAATTCATTAACTACACAGATATAAACAACTTGCACAATTATTATTGCAAGTAACACCAGAATCGAGCCTACAGAGAAGCCCTCCAGACCACAGTAAATGGAAGGTTTAATCAATGTATGGAATGAATGGATTCCATCAATAGGTATTTGAGGTCATCTCCTTAAACTGATAATATCAGGAAAAATCACTGTGGGTGAACTTCTTGAATGTTCAGTCACTTCTAATCTCAGAGTTTGATCCAATCCCATTTCATAAGGAAAATTATTTTAAATTTAACCGTTTAAACCAGTCACACTCAGGATAATGAGGATTAATTGTCTGTGCATGAGCTTTTTTGATCTGCCAAATGCCTTCACAAGAAGCATCACATAAAACCAAACAACAAAAAAAAAAAAGGAAAAAGGCACTAGGAAATCAAAAGAGGAAGGAAAAAAAGAGCCCACTGTGTGGTCTTTGAGATTCCCTTTTGTAGCATGATTTATGGGTCTCTCAGGTTTGTTTCAGGCCCCAGCTTGGAGGACAGTAGCTTACAGTGTGACCACGTAGGCTGGTTTGACAGAGATGCATGTTGGGTCTGTAACATAGAGAAAGCTGGAAGGAAAGGCTGAGAGTTCAGGGAAATAAGGCAGCCTTTTTTCTTGCTTGCTTGCTCTCTTTCTTTTTTACTTTTTTTTAAGGAGTTTGTACATAACCTCACACATTTGCTAAACTATTCATTTTTCCCTAGGCCACTGAAAGATTTATATCTCCTTGTCCTCATGTTTTTTGCATTACTTACTACTAATATGGAAGTCCAACTTCATCTTATTGATTTCTCTTAATGACGAGTGAGCCATAAATCAGCAGCAAGATAAAGAACTTCCAGTAGTATCTCCATGCATTGATATTTATCTTTACAGTGGATGTGAAACAAGATGAATTGCAGAAACCCCACCTACACTTGCAACACCTACGTGTTTCTCAACTGTTTTTATGCCCATGCTATCTGAAAATGGATTTGGCATTAGAAATGTGCCTTCAAAATATTGGTAACAATAAAAAGGCGTCCAACTGAATTGCTGTTAGGTTGTGACTGTAGGAGTTTGTGCATAATTATCTCTTCTATACTATAGGTGATGTTTATCTCCTTTACTTTGAATTCAGTTTGAATTGCCTGAAAATACAGACTCTGTCCATCTGGGGTGAGATGAGTAGTCCCAGGGCAATTCTTCCCATCCTACAAGAACTTCCCAAGATAGGTGGGATGGAGACACCTTTGGAAGCATATTTGTCTCAATGAATTTGGAGAGCATCTTGCATTTATATGGCTACAATTCAAGGAGATGAATCCTGTTGATGTGAGTGATTATATTAGTACTGTATTGTGCTTTACATGTAGCAGACATTGTAATAGTATTGATTTTATGGGGCAGGTCTTTATTGTACCTGACTGAAGAACTCTGCTGTGTGGAAATGCACATATAGATTCATTAGAATTAAGGACAGATCTTCAGTTCTTTTTGTCACAGGCTGCTAAGTGCCATTCAACCACACTATTACCAGCCTGAAGACATTAGAGATACATGTTTCAGTCTTACAGAAATTCAAATGTGGGTTTCAGGCAGAAAAAGAAGGAAGAAGAAAACCAGTGCCTATGCCCCCTGTTAAATAATTGTGTAAGTGGAGTTCCCTCAGGAGACCCCATCCTCCCATCTTCCAGAGAAAGTTCAAAAATCCCAAAGGATGGGAGGCTCAGTCTGTGCTCCAGCATCGTTGTACATTAAAAATAGTGAAAGCTGTCACACGATGTTCTCCTGGTCCTCCTCTTCCTGGTTTTCATTAAAATGCAGAATTTGTTGTTGCCTTCCAAGCTGGTGGGTGTGATGTCCCCTCGAGGAGAGGCTGTGGTTACTCTGTCCAGTCATGCATTTCAGGACAAGAAGTAATGGCCTCAGGTTGCACCAGAGGAGGTTTAGATTGGACATTAAGAAGAAGTTCTTTACTGCAAGAGTGGTCAGGCACTGGAACAGGCTGCCCAGGGAGGTGGTGGAGTCGACATCCTTGGAGGGGCTCAAAAAACAGGTAGATATGGCACTTTGAGACATGGTCAAGGGGTCAGGGAGATGTTGGACAAAGGTTGGACTTGATGATCCTAGAGGTCCTTTCCAACCTAAATGATTCTATGATTCTATGCATCCTTCTTGATATTCCTACCATGACTTTGTATGGGATGAATAATCAGGGGAGGCAATTCAACTGGAATGGTTTGAAGCAACGGATGATTATGATTTTCCACAGTGAATGTAAGTCTTGGCATTGTCAGACAATAACTCATCCTGGATTCTTCTGACCAGTTGGCTGGGTCGTGGCTGATGAGCAGTGTGTGGCCACAGTGACTGCGGCAGCGAATCGTTGCAAATCTGTTCATCTCGAAATAAAGCAAGGGAGGCATTTTTTATCAGCAAAACCTTTGTGACTAATGCCACAGACTGGTTTGGCATGGCTAAAAATTCACTCGGTCCATTTTCATTCAACATCTCCTATTCAGCCTCACAATGTCCCTTTAATGAAACTGTTTAGGAAAATGGTTCTATTTTGCAGTAACACTGGCAGGCCAGGGATGTTCAGGCTTGTTAAGCAAACTGGCTCATCCACTGACCAAATCACCACTGCAGTCCTCTCTTTGAGAAGGCATTTACCACTAAGTGTTAGCACAGAGAGAACCCAAGCTGCTTCTAAACCTCTGCAAATCTAATATGGAGAAGTCCTGTCCTGGAATATCTTTTTAGGAGGTGAACTCAGGAGCTGTTAAGAGGCCAGGGCATTGTTAGCGGAGAGAAGAAAATAAAATACATGCTAGAAAGAGAACATAAGATTAAACCGAATAGTTCTGCTGTAGGGGCCCCTTTAGGCAATGAGGAGAAAGAGAATAGGGTTTGTAATATTCTTCTCTTATAGCCTAGAGAAGTCTTCATGTGCAAAATATTTTTAATCTCGTTTTCTATTTCGAGGCTCTGTTTCACAAAGTCATTTTTATACATCCCAGTATAAACACTGCAGCAGATTTAAGAGGGATTTTGTGTCTGTCAAAATTAAGTGCATCAGTCTGTGTGCAAGGCTGGGAAATGTTGGGAGGCAATCATAGTGAAAAACAAACATACAAAAAAAAAGGCAAACATCAAGTATGGAATAGTTTTATGCTTCAGATAAGTGAGTTTATTCCCAAGGCTGACTAATGACGGAGGAGAGAGAGGTTATTCAGTGGTTATCATTGACGATGGATGACTGGGGCTTTGGGGTTCTTTTTCTTTGCTGACTCATTTTCTGGCCTTTAGTGAGTCAAACTCTGTGTCACTGTAGTCTGTAAAAATGGGTACAATAAGGATGTGTCTCCCCAAAGCATTCTGAGTCTTAATTGACGTTGGTGAAATATTCTGATATTTTTGTTCAAAGACACTAAAATGAAAATAACAGCGCAAAGAGAAGCACCAGCCCTTTCACTGTGAACATTTCTGCATGGAACCACACTCTTGTGGACCTAAATCTTTTGGATTTTCTTTGCTTTCCCTTATTTTTTTATACTTTGTGGATCATGCAGAAAGCTGAATGCTTCCACTGGTGCATTCAGCAATGCCACAAAAATCTGATATTTGTATCTTCCTGTGTTTCTCTTTCTTTCTCCGTTGTGAATGCTTTTACATTGAAATGTAAGTTTTATCCAAACGGAGCTTTTCAACAGTTGCTGTTGTTCTGTTTTTGTATGTGCTGCTGGGTCTTTGGAAGCATAAATGTGTTAAGTCCCTTTCCCATGAAAGTCTGGGACAAAATTCCATTGATTTTCAGTAGGGAAGGATCAGATTCAATATTAAGAAAATTCTATTTCCTGCTAATAATCTATTTTGGTCTCCAGACAATTTGCAGAGTTGCCTTTGAAACAGATGTCTAAAGCTGATCGCCTGCTTGTTTTGTTCTCTCTAAATAACCTGAGAAAATTTACATTTATAAGGTTCAGTCCTGCAGATTCTTAATCAGCATTGTTGCCGCTCATTCAAAGGTGACCCTTTTTATAAATAAGGATTATTTCTTAGAATAGAGGCTGGCAGTAGCATGCGCTGAAATTCTCACAGCCGTCTGTATTTCAGACCAAATTTCATGTCAGTCAGCTGACTCTGTTTGCTTTGACTGCAGTGAAGCCTGGTAAATGGAAAGCAGATGAATTAATAGCAAACTCAACTGAAACAGGAAAGTTGGAAGAGATGTTGAAGGAAAAAAAGGTCTTAGGCAAGTAGAGACCATGGCTTGAATAAGAGCATATTTGTTACGTTGGAGGGCACTTGGATTACATGGTTAGTAATAGTGCAACAGCAGCCCTATTCTAAGCAGTGGTCTGTAAATTGTATTAAGTAGAATATAAGCAGGAGTTATAAATTATTTCCAAATAGAGATTACATAATGCAAATTAAGGGAAATACTAATGAGGAGGGGTAGAAATTGTGAAGCAGAGACACGGTGATGGTACAAGTTCCAGGAAAGAGATGCTGAAGTGCTGAGCATTTCTTGCAGCATCTTGGATGAGATTTTGAGAGATTCAGAGCTGGGCAAACACAAATCAGAGGAGAAAAACTGGCAGAGATGCAGGGCCATATTCAAACTGTTTTTCTCCAGAAGCCTATCTTTAGCATCTGAATTTGAGAAAGTGATCAGTGATTCAGGCCACCTACAATTCAGCGCTGCCAGACCCGGCTGTCTGCACTGTCGGTGCAGAAAAGCAGTCATGATACCTAAATTAGCTACTGGGAGCAGATTATTCTGAATACAGCCCTGAATTTAGGAATGGAAGTAAGTTCTGGTACTGTTTTACTAAAGAAAGCAGTTGAAACAGCTGGGGACCCAAAAGGATGGAAGTGTGCATATTGCTTGGCTCTGATTTCCTCATTTAATAGCCATGGAGGAACATGAAAATCTGGTTTACTTTAAGGTAAAATGTAGGGAGAAAATTGGAAGGAGAGAACAGAAAGTAATGGTGGTTTCTCCAGTACCCGTACAGATTTTGGGCAAGGATTTAAAGTCATGCACGATGGGAAAATTCTAGATATTCAGTGAGGAACCTCAAGACAGAAGTGCAATGAACAGGGCAGCGATGCAGCCTGTAGTAAGAAAGACCATGGAATTGCAAGTAGGATTGTGTTGATGTGGTGATTCCAGCAAATATATTTATCAGGAGTCATGCGTTCACTGTTGCTGTTTATCTTTTTAATATGGTTGCTTGTTATCAAGGTTCTTTTGCATTGTTTTGCCTTTTTGTAGCTGTATTTTGGTTTTAACTCGTCACGCTATAAAATTTTAGCACTAATAATAATTACAGACGGATTTTAGTTGTCCCATGTGGGTCCATTATGCTCAGTCTTCCTTGTTCTTTGGGTTTTTTCCCCCTTGCTTTATCTGGTATGTTGTGCTTAGAGTTGTGTACAATAATGCCTAATGAATTTCATGGGTGAATAAAAAAAACTTCTGCAGATAAGAGCAGGAGACAAAGAATAGAGAAAAGGGGGGAAATGAGGATGCTTCAGCTCAGAAGTGTAGGAAAAGGTAAGAAAATTGTGCCTGTATTACACAATTCTCTTGCATATATATGCTAAAGATGATCTTAGCCTCTTAATTTAAAAAAAAAAAAAAGAAGTTGGAAGTCAGTGGGTGGCTCTTC
>VYZX01014592.1:97759-197898 GCA_013401335.1 Brachypteracias leptosomus | reverse complement strand
TGGTGGAGTCACCATCCCTGGAGGGGTTCAAAAAAGGAGTAGATGTGGTGCTTTGAGACATGGTCACAGAGATGTTGGACAAAGGTTGGACTTGATGATCCTAAAGGTCTTTTCCAACCTAAATGATTCTACAATTTTGTGGGAGCAAAACAAAAAATAAAAGAGAGGGATCATTCCTCTCTGGAGAGAAAGAGAGAGTGTGTTTGCCTCTCTGTCTTTCTGTCTCTTTTTTCCCCCCCTCTCCCCTCTCATCTTTTGAATTTGTTTGCCAATTTTTAATTTATTTTTTTTTTGCAATTTTATAGAGAGNCCATGTGGGTCCATTATGCTCAGTCTTCCTTGTTCTTTGGGTTTTTTCCCCCTTGCTTTATCTGGTATGTTGTGCTTAGAGTTGTGTACAATAATGCCTAATGAATTTCATGGGTGAATAAAAAAAACTTCTGCAGATAAGAGCAGGAGACAAAGAATAGAGAAAAGGGGGGAAATGAGGATGCTTCAGCTCAGCAGTGTAGGAAAAGGTAAGAAAATTGTGCCTGTATTACACAATTCTCTTGCATATATATGCTAAAGATGATCTTAGCCTCTTAATTTAAAAAAAAAAAAAAGAAGTTGGAAGTCAGTGGGTGGCTCTTCTAATGGCTCAGTGGGTTTGGGCTGACTAATGTTCTGAGTCTTTAAGAATATGAGCAAAGTACTGTCACCTGTCAGGGAGGACTTGACTGCTCTGCCCAACAATTAAGTGATGTTTAGATTGGGATTCATTTGGCCTGATGTTGGGTGGCTACATCTGAGGTAGTCCCTGAGTTTATGTCAAACCCAGGTGAAACCTCATCAGATATTCTTTTTCCTTGAGTGGGGCCTCTTGAGGTCAAGAAAATGAACGTTGTCAGTCTCTCAATCTCAGATTGCTTCAGATAGGCACAAAAGATCTGCCTGTTTAATGTTGTAACATAATGAGGCTTCTTGAAGCAGTGGTGGATCAGAATGTTCAGGACAAGTTGAGCTGTGGGTGGATTTGTGACAGTAGAGAGCTGCCTCTGGAATGAACCTGCAGCAGATGGTGTGTCTCCAAGGCTTGACCATCATTTAGAAATAGTGTTGAACTTCTTTCAAAAAGAGAAATGACATGAATGACATTCACAGTGCAGCTGCTCTCACTTTCCAGGTAGAAAAAAAAGCCAATTGTGTAAAATAGCAAAACAAAGAAAGATCAAAAAGCTCTTGTTTCATTTTGAGTTGTTCTCAAGATGGAGGTTGCTGTCAAGAAACCCTAAGGACTTTTGGTATTGATTTCATGTGGAAACTTTGAGGGGTTTTGGTGAAAGGTGGTGGTAAATAAAACACATTTTATAATAGATGGAGTCAGAGCTCAAAAGACTTGCTGGAGTCCTGTATGTCTTCTGTTCCTTACCCACTGGGCCAGCATCCCTGTCTGGGAGTGGAAAATGGACAGCTAATCTCTTCCAAACAAACCCAAATTATCTGTTCTCAAGCCAGTGGATGTAACAGCTGGTATTTCAGACATCAGTTCATGCTCTGTGTGGGTGCACATCGTGTTTATCATTAAGCGTAGAAAAGAACAATTAAGTATGTGAAGTATTAAGTAAGACTTCCAGATTCTCTCAACAACTTCCCAACATGGGCAGCTAGATGTTCCCACTGAACTCACTGGCTGACAGTGCTGGTGGTTGTGATGCACAGGAACATCTTTCACCCTGCACTTTTATATGCTAGCTTTGATTTGGGATTTAGCATCTTGGAGAGCCTGACGTTGTAATGTAGTTTCTCAACTTGGTCAATACATTGGGAGAAATACCACTCAGAGGTCATTACGTGGTGTTCCATCTGCTCTGTCCTTCAGATGGATTTGCAATTCAGGTCATGGGCATAAATGTCACATGGGAGCCAGAGCACAGGAATTACTACCAGGTCAGAGCAGTTGTCTGCCTTGTCTGTGGTTATGTCTGGCAGAGTTGGCACCATGTGCCTCAGGAAAAGGAGTGTGCTGGAGAGTAGGACCATATATGTGTTGGGAAGATGAATGGTGGTTTTGTACCCTCATCCCTCTGTGTTAAGGACATACTAAAAAGGACAAGAATTCTCACAAGCTGTGGGGATCTGCCCTGAGAATAGAGAATATGTCTTACAAGGAGTGCCTGAGGGAACTGGGATTGTTTAGCTTGGAGAAGAGGAGGCTGAGAGGAGACCTCATTGCTCTCTACAACTACCTAAAAGGAGGTTGGAGTGAGGCTGGTGTTGGTCTCTTCTCCCAAGTAACTAATGACAGGGCAAGAGNTTGTTTGCCAATTTTTAATTTATTTTTTTTTTGCAATTTGATAGAGAGGTAGAGAGCTCACAGATAATTAAATTCCTGCAAATCTGTGAAATTGAGGGGAGAAGAGAGACTTTAAATAAGGGAAAGGCACTGAGCAATCTGCAGTCTGGGCAAAAACTTCTGCTGGCACCACCAAGCCCATATCATAGAATGTAGAATGTCCATTGGAAGGAGCTGCTTGGAGGTCTGTGGTCCTGCCTCCTGCTCAAAGCACCAAACTACACCAGGTCAGCTTTGCCTGGGCTGAGTCTCAAATACCTCTGAGGCTGCAGATTTGACAGCCACCCCAGATGACCATTTCCAGCACTGCACTATTCTGCAGGTTAAGAATCTTTTTCCAGTGTCCAGTCTGAACCTCCAACTTAGGGCCATTTGCCCATGATTGAGAAACATTTGCCTCCATCATTTTTACAACTGCTCTTGGGGTAGTGGTAGACTGAGATTAGATTCCCCCTTAGCCTCCTTTTCACAAAACAAGCTGATGTTGAGTCAATCACCCACAAGAAAAAGAAGTCACAGGCAACCAGTACCATCAGAATTACTTACTCTTTTATAACTGGGGAGACAGAGGGATGAGAATTAGATGTTTCTGCAATTCCTGCAAAAATGTATCAATGTGGGACTGCAATGCATTGATTTCTACTTCTTTCTGTAGTCCTTGAGCTACTTCCATGTGGGCACCAGTGATACAGTCAAGAAAACCTGGAGCATACCAAGTATAGCTCCACGGTCTCACAGCTCATTGCTGAGGGCATGTGGCCCAGATGGTTTTCTCCTTTAGTGGGGAGGGCTAGAGAAGCAGTGGACAGACCCTGTAGGTCAGCAACTACTTGCACAGCTGGTATCAACAGCAATGATCTGGCTTTTATGACTATGGGATCTTTTTGTGGGATCAAAGATGGCTACAAAGAGATGGGATCTGTCTGACCAAGTGTGACAAAACCATCATAGGAATGACGGGGGAGGTCAGTGAGAATCCACAGCTGGTTTTGCACTTTATGTGAGAGTGGAGGAGGGTATTCATGAAGCTCTGCCTTCAGACCAATGATGAGCCAATGTGAGGTCATGCTCAGAGAGCCAACCATTGCGGGTGATGCTGTAGTGGGTGTTGGCCACAGATTGCCAGGTCAAGAAGAAGATGAAGCCTTCTTCAAACAACGGGAAGAAGCCATCCTAGAGAAGACAAGGCTCAGGGGATTTTATCCCTATGTATAAATATCTGATGGAAGGATGTAGGGATAGAGCCAGACTTCTCAGTGGTATCCAGTGAAAGGATAAGAGCCGATGGGCACAAGTTGAAATTCAGAAAATGCCATTTAAACATAAGAAAACTTTTTACCANGCTGCCCAGAGAGGCTGTGGACTCCATCCTTGCAGCTATTCAAATCTGGCTGGACGTGGCCTTAGGCAACCTGCTCTAGTTGACCCTGCTTTGAGCAGAGGTTGGACTAGATGATCCTCAGAGGTCTCTACCAGCCTCAGTGATTCTGCAGCTCTGTGAGAAACCACAATCCTTTCTTTCCTTTACATCACTGTAGCAGCACACAGCAGTGAGGAATAAGATACCTGATTTCTGGGCATGTGCTTAGAGTTTATGTGAAGAGACAACAAGTGGGAATGGTTTGCATCACAGCTTTCCCAGAACATATTTGCTTAGAACAATGTAAATTTTCGTGAGTGAAATAATCTACCTTGAATTGCTTAATTATTGGCAATGAAAGAAACCACAAAGCTGACCTGCAAATTACAGGGATAAAAAACTAAGTGCGGGTTTAGACTTCACTGAAGCTTTGTTGAAACTCTGTAGGTATTCCAAGTGTATGCTTAAGAATGTCAAATGAATAAATAACAGCTACTTGAGCTATCTACTCTTTTAAACTGCAATTAGTGGTACACTGCAATCTGCCTTCTGAAAGAATTGGAACTCTTCCAAAGACAGAATAAGCCACGGGATTTTGGTACAGTTGGTAGAGATGAAGTGATGTGGTGTCCTTGCAGGATGGAAGAAGAAAGGCCAGAAGAGAATGACCAGGCAGATGCTGGGTGGTAAATGTCTGGATTTCAGCTCAAGCTGAGCAAAGAAAAAGATTTCACAGACTCATAGTCAGGGAAAAGAGACACTGAAACAGGTTGCCCAGAAGGGTTGTGTGATGGATCCCTGGAGGTGTTCAAGGCCAGGTTGGATGGGGCTTTGAGCAACCTGATCTAGTGGGAGGTATCCCTGCCATGGCAGAGGGTTTGGAACTAGATGATCTTTGAGGTCCCTTCCAACCCAAACCATTCTATGATTCTACAAATAGCTGGTTTTGCTCTTAGAGCAGTACTTTGAAGAGATCTTGAACATCTCTTCTGAAACAGAACAGCATAAAATGAATATTTATTTCAACACTAAATGATATTCAATATAGGTCATTTGCTAAGTGCTCAGTTCTAGTGATTCATACGTTGTATGTATGTAATACACTTTAGGACAAGTAGGCTTATCACTTATGATTTAGAGACCATTCAAGGAATGTAGGAAAAGAAGCTGTTTGGTTAAAGCAGAAATGATAACAAAGGACAAGTCAGTGTCACATGGTAAACTTAAACTGAAGAAGAGCATTTTGGGGGCTGAACACAGCCCTAAGAACAAAGTTTCTTACAGAAACTCATCCAGCTTACCTGCAGTCAGTCAGAAGCAGGTTGAGTGGTAGCTTAGATGGCCAAAGACTTGACTAGAGCAGCTGTATTAAAAAAATGTGGTTGCCAAGTGCTTCAGAGCTGCCTTATGGATAAATAGGACCAATTCTTTTCTGCTGTGCCAAAGGAGGAGGTCCCATTTCCGTGTTTGCCTCTGGGGCTCAGGATCACTAGTAATGAAGTGGTGTGAAATTGTGCATCTCAGCTTTGGCAGGTGCCAGCAGCGTTCTGCCAGTTCCCAGCAAAGCTGCAGCTATGTCCTGAGCAGCCTGAACATAGTGGAAATTGCTCATATGTACATGGTGGCTCATCACTAGAGTGTCTCCTACCTTTTGTTTCTCCAGTTGTAAGATCTAGCCAGTGTAGATGCAAAGAGCAGCAAGGTTTCCCTTTTTACCTCTTATCTTTCATTCTTCTGCTACTTTCTCCCTGACAGGCTTTATTTTTCCCTCTAGTCTCTCTACCTGCTCCTTTACCCTTCATTTGAAAGATAATTTCAGAGTCTCTGCTCTTACACCTTCTCTGTTCCTTCTCTTCATCTTGACATCAAGATTTCATCTCTTTGTGTCCACTTTGTTGATTCCTAACAAATGCATGATTATTTATTATTGTGTTGCTTTGAAAGTTAGCTATAAAAATGCACCAGAGAACTGCAGCTATTTACAGAGACGTAACAAATCATACCCTAAACCCATGCCAAACAGCTCTACTACAATTCACCCTTCCCTACTGAAGGGGAGAGAAGGATTGTTGATGCAGTTAATGCTAGTGTGGGAGAAAGAAAGCAGCTTCAAAGGAGTGATGAGCTGTTGGTTGCTCTGCTGAAAAGGAATAAACTATGAATGAAATGAAAACAAGCCTCAAAAGCTGACGTGCTTCTGCAGAAAAATGAATAAAATTGTTTTGCCCACCGGCAACTAAAGTTGTTCTTTTGCTTTTGTGAAGTTTGGGAACAATTATTCCTTATGTGTGTTGGAAATGAATTTGTTGCTAGAGATGGCATCGCAGTGGACAGGGCTGAGGAGTTTGGAGGTCCTATTCCCACCTATATATCTGACATACAGTGTAGTTGTGAGCCAGTCCTTTCACCTCTCTATGCCTGTTTCTCATTATTAAGTAGGGCTAATGAGAATTCCTCCATTAAGCTTTTCCAGTCTACCCAGCTATGGTAGGTATGTATCCTTGCTCTTATTACAGAGCCAAATATCTTGAAGGCTGCTTTTAAAATTTTGGAGAGGACACATCCACGTATATCCAAAGTCAGCATGAAGCATTATGGCTCTAATATTAAGACTTAAAAATCCAAATAAACTAGAGTTGGTGCCTGGTGCACATTTTAATGCTTTATGTTACTGGTTGTGAATAAGAGGATAGTTCTTCTCTTACCCACCATCCTCTTTTCACTGCATAGACCTTTGCAAATTGCCAGGAACAGAAATGATACATTAATGGATATGTTTCTAAACCACTTTCCCCTTCTTACAGAATTTAAAATGAGGAGGTTTTTTCTGCTATGCTGTAAAACATGTGAAGTTGCAGTGGCTTTGAGAGGCTTCAGCACCACAAGCTTTGCAGTTAGTTTCAGGGATGTGGTTCTGTTACTAGGACACTACAGCTTCTACCAGAAAATAATGAAAAATAGTCCTTTTCTTCTTTTATTTCCCCAAGGCATTGTATTTGTATTACAGTACAGACTGATGTGATCTGATTACTTCAAAGGCAATCCAACTTTGGGCTCC
This sequence comes from Brachypteracias leptosomus, assembly GCA_013401335.1. Taxonomy (NCBI): domain Eukaryota; kingdom Metazoa; phylum Chordata; class Aves; order Coraciiformes; family Brachypteraciidae; genus Brachypteracias; species Brachypteracias leptosomus. Next base: position 191,145 of record VYZX01014592.1, on the reverse strand, counting down.
TTGTGTTTATAACCATTTGGTCATCACACATTGGTCTCTCTGAAGGTCCTGGGTAATGATGTTACCATCAGAGCTTTTATCTGCGGGTTAAGTATTTTAGGGAATTCATTCAGAGCAGCTCTGCTGCAGAGGCAGCACTGACAGTCCATTTTCCTCTTCTGCCTTGCTGTTTGCTGAGAGAAACCCTCTGTGTGTCTAGACAAGAGCTTGGTCACTGTCGGTGTATGCAGGAGGAATGAGTTCCACAAACAAGGAAGACTTCGCAGCACGACCCCTTTTTTGAGGAGATCCTTGGAGAGTTGTATGGCTGGGTAGAAATAATGCACTTTGTAATGCATTGACTTTCTGGAGGAGTTGTAGGTCAGCTTGACCAAACCTGGTATCTCTTGAAAAGGGTGGCTAAGGAAGAGTATTTCAGATGTGTTTGCTGAAGGGACCTGCGTGGCTCTCAGCATTGAAATCAGTGTATTAATCTTGGCTTAAGCCATCAGTTTGTATTCAGTACAGATATGCCAAGGGTTGTCTTCGGAATAATGGTTGAAAATTTCAGTCCTGGTTATCCACCTGACATCTGCACCCTCTTTATTTGCCATTTTAGTGGAGAGAATAAGTCTTCAGTGTACACTAAGACACCCAACTTAGTTAAAACGAGCTTCAAATCCAAATTCATGCCATGTACTGGGGCTAATAGTGGTCACATTCTTCCCTGTGATGTTAGGGGATTCAAAGCCAAAACTCATTTTTAATTGGAAAAGCTACAAATCCTTCTGCTTTGGAATATATTTTCATCTTTAGATTATATCTGTCAAAACAGAGAAGTCCTATGCACAGTTGTCCAGTGCATGAATTGTGGATCTAGGACAGAGGACTGCAGTCCCACATTGGGATGTTTCTTTGCCAGGACGTGCAGTAATGTTTTCTCTTTTTTATCCTTTATGTCTATGTACTAACCAATGAAATAATTATGAAAAAATCAATTATTTCAAATGGTACCTGCAAAGAAGTGAGGCTTGATGCTCTCTAAATACACTTCTCTCTTCAAAATTTAAAATAAAAGTTAAAATTCCTAACTGAAACCACGTGAGAGACCATTATTATTAGTCAAATAGTTTCTGAAAGAGAATGAAGGTTAGGAGATATGAAGTCTGGTCATGCTAATTAATTGCTTTCAGTTGTGCCATAAATCTGTCTGAAAGCAAAGAAGTTGTAGAGTTGCCTCTTACGTTGGTTCACAGCTATTAGGGATGAGATATAATAGCTGGAAAGTGTTTGTACACATGTCCTTTGTAAAACTTGGAAGAGTTAGTGTTGGTTGTTCTTCTTGTCTTATGTTGGACAGACCTTGTGAGTTCATTGCCTGGATTATTCTGGCAAATATTATTTTTGCAGTTTAAGAAAGGACACAGTGGTCAAAAAACCATCAAAACTTACATGTTGAAGCTTCAGAATTAGAGAAAGCTGGTTTGAAAAATGCATCCCTAATCTTGTTTGTGAAAGCAGCAGCATTGAATGCAATGCTGCTAGAGAACGAATTAGGAATGATACAATTCCTTCTGACTTCTGATTATTAGTAAAAAGTGTAGGAGAGAAGGGTCTGGACATGTGTGCACTGGTCTGACCAAAGGTCTGAGACAAGAAATCTTGCTAACAAAGCTATTGAAAGCCTCTCTTGGCTCTTATCCCCCACAAATTTAGTGATGTGAGAAGATCACCATGGTTTTCCATAAACGTACCATTCCTGAGTGTTTAACTCATTTAATTTGATGTTTCTTATGTGGCTTTGGGTGTTGGGGGACGCCTGAGGAACCAGGTTGTCCTGACCTATGGCACTCACAGCAGTGATAGGCTGCATATGAAACATAGGAGGAAACCTTCCATATCTTGTGGTGTTGGAAATCATAGAATCATGGAATGTGTTGGGTTGGAAGGGCCCTCCAAAGGTCATCTAGTCCAATGAGCAGGGACATCTCTAACTAGGTCAGGTTGCTCAGGGCCCCATCAAGCCTGACCTTGAAGGAGGACTACTCAGTGAAAGGAACATAGAGGGGATCTGGATAAAAAGTCTTGACTACAAAACCAGAATACATTATTTTACAAATCTTATAATTTACAGGAATTTGGGTTGAGGAGGGAAAGTATCCTGCTGCTTAACATGCAGCTGTTCCTTCCCAGCCAAGATTCAGACCCTCTCTATGATGCCTGAAAATGCTAGAGCTGCTCAGGAGAAAAATCTGTGCAAATTCTAGGCTCAGCTTAGAAACTTCTGAGTCATACTAGACACTATACTAAAAAAAAACCCTGCTGTAATTGTGCCCAAACTAATTCATCTCAATGGTGAAAGACAGAACTGGCATCTTCGGTCAATATTTATCCAGGAATATTGAAAAGAGAAATCTCTGCTGTCACTCAGACCACTGTATTATCAGAAGAGATCTGTGGCAGCATTCAAAAAGCAAAAATTAACCAAAATCCAGTTCTCCTTTTGGAGGAAAGCAATTTAACATTTAATAAAAAAAGTAACTTCACTTGAGGGGTGAATCTGCAGCCTATCAAGCCTGCCATATCATTTTAAAATTTATAACTCTCATGATTAGAAAATGTCAAGATAATCAAAATACAGGGGAAATTACAGCTGCTACAGTAAATGAATGCTCTGAAAGTGCTCAGATTGTACGATGCTGTAACATCCACATCACAATCCTAACTTTCCAAACATTTTTCATATACAGTTTCTTGCTTATGCATTTCTTGAAGGTAGTGAAGATTTGGGTATGATTTCCTAGTTGATTTTAAGAAGGAGTTATTCAATCCCTTGCATTTGATACACTGCTCCAATAATGAACTGGTGCTGCGGAGAAAAGTGTCAAAAAGTTTAATTTCTTTTGTACTCAAACCCTCCATACAAATCTGCATGGGTAATAAAATTATAATCACATATTCATACCTCTTTGCAAAATAAATATAATGATACTTTGTATTCCCTGGGCGCCAGCTCTCTCAAGTTCTTCAGGCACTTTATAAACATTAATTAAGACTCGCACCTCTCTCTGTTGTGTAAGTGCCATGCTGATCACCTTCATTGTTTCCTAAAGTGTCTGCCATATTTTGATTACTCCTGAGCTACTTGTTAATATTACACCCATCAGTAAACTGAGGCAGGACAGTTGAGTCACACGATTAAATTTCTGCAGCAAATCACTGATTAATGTTGGGGCTGCAATGAAGAGAGTTTTGCTTTCCTATTGTAACCACCAGACCAGCTCTGGGGACTTCAGAGTATTTTCAGTGATTCAAAGCAATCTCTGTGTTGAAAGAAATTTAATTCCAAACATGAATATGTGTAGGATTATTAATGCATTACCTGGTGTCTCTTGAGGGCAAACGTGGGGCAGGCATGAACCTTGTTGTGGCACTGATTAAAGGCTCTTTTCCTATCAAAAGCTGTGATGGGCAGCTGTCTGCAAGCATGAGCTGTGCTTTATTGCAGTGAGTCCTTTATTACAGTGAGTCTATGGCTCATTTATGACTAAACAAACTCTTTTGCTGTCGGCCCTTAGCTTCCAATGTGCTCCTTATTCCTCCTTTTCCAGTCAGGAAAATCGTACCTTCTCCTGGAACCGGCGTTTTCTCCTCTCTTGCCAAAGGCTCTTTTATTAACTCCCGCCCGACTTCTGCTTCCTGTCATTTTCTGCTGCTTTTCCATCTGAAGGAAGACAGTGGTCATGTCATAATTATTTTCTTTAGTAATTGCCACGAAGATGCTGAGTGTTTCCTAATTAGATCAGGCAGTGTTCGCGGCGAAGGCTCAGAGATGCTGTCCGAGGACGCGAGTTTCCTTCAGATCTCGGTAATTGAGTTGTACAGCCCCTGCTTGTGCAACCCAAGTTTCTCCCTGCAGCTCTTGAAGCACACCAGGGGGTTGGGAATTGTGGTATTTAAAGAGAAAGAGCTAAAAAAAAAGCTTAATTGGGGAAGAAAGGTAATGGGATTTTTTTTTTCCCCCCATTCTTTAAATATGCCACGGTGTGGAAATCTAAACGGTTGTGTCTCATCCCATTTTCATTTTGCAAGTAGCAAACTGGAGCAAAAATAATTATGTACAGGTGAGGATCAGCTGAAAAAATTGAAGACTTTGATGGGGTTTTGGGGCAGATGGATAAAACTTATCTAGCAATCGAAAAATCATTTGCAAATGTACCATTATTGTGACACAAAATAACTTTGCAAAATGTTCTAAATAGTGCCTTGTTTTGCTGCTAGAAGGCTGTAAAATTATAGCTCATTGCACTGTGGATGAGATGTTAATTTGGGGAATTCGTGAGCAATACAGAGTTGCTGGATACATTTGATGTGCTGCTTCCTTTCATTTTTATTAGTTGAAATGAACAACAGGGTGGTCAGTGTTTGAGAGCACTGACAGTGAGGATGTTCTACCAACAGCAATAATGTTCATAGCAAGTGCCAGAAGCAGTGGGAGAAATGGGAAAACTGCCCTTTATCTAGCATCATAGTGGTGGAGGAATATTCTCTTTGCTCTGCTGTTTGTGTTAAGAGCACCTCCCCTCCACCTTTTTTTAATAGATAGGAACGGGACGTTTATCTGGAGATAGGAACAGGACATTTGTCTGGAGATAGGAGCGGGTCGCTTATCCAGAGATAAACCCACAGGACACCTACGGGGGCTGTGATCTGGTCCTCCCCTTGGCCTCTGCTGTGCCTTTCCTATGCCATTTTGGCACACTGGCTGCCAGAGCAAGATTAAATAGTTCTCTGCAGTGTGTGAGCATCGTTACAAAGCAGATTAGGAGGGAGGGTGAAGGCTGCTTTTGCCAGCTCAAAGTCGAGGTAGGCTGAAGATCCTCTACCACCCCTCAGCTCCATGTTTCCCTTGAAAATTGTGCTTTTAATTGTAGATTCTTGAAAACTGTTGCAGGTGATCAGCTTCTTGGACTCATGTCTTTTATGTAAAACCCACAGCAACACTGTGCCCAGGCATTTGGGGGGAAAAAGATCATCATTTTGCAGCATGATGTTTGCTTGAGCTCTCCCTGTTGCATGATGGTCAGATCCCATGCAGGCTGGCTTGTGACTCTTAGTGAGCTTTCAGCTCTACAGGGCTAAAAATGAAAATCATTCTTAAAAGAAAGGGTTAAAAATTGAAAGTATCACTTAAAACAGGACCTTGAAGTGGGGGGTAGTAAACTGCTGAAGAAAAGGAAGCCATAGGTTAGTCAGGAAAAGAAGATAATTCAGGTTTATGTTAATAGCTTTGTTTAATAACAATAATAATTATAGTAGGTTATACTTTTCTGCTATGATGATAAAAAAACAGAGGCTGGCCTTCTAATTCTGGAGTGCTAGTTAGATACACTGTTCATACTGGTTATTAAACCCTTCATTTGATGAGCTACTTAGTGTAAGTGCCTTCATGTACCATCTGAAAATGACTCTGAAGCCTGAGCCCCAGACAGGCAGAACACAGGTAGTTGCTTTGCTAAGGAGGAGGATGAAAAGCCACCATCCCCTGGGAAATGGGCAAAAAGAGAGGAGACAAGCAGGACCTGGCTGCTTCTCTCCTATCACTCCTTGTGGTCCAATATTTAATGATAGGAAATGCTACTGAAGGACACCAAAGCAAAGTAACCTCTTCTTTATCCAGCAGGTGATGGAAACCATTACTGTCATTTCCAGGGCTTGCTGGATTCATTCTGGTCACCAAAATTTCAGCCTGCCAGTGCTGTGTATACAGTATAATACTGGAGGGAAGCTATTGCATGCTGCAGAAAGGAGAGATGTGTATCAGCAGCACAGTTCTGCTTTGCTCTGTTGGCAACGTGATTCAGTCATTTTTCTCTCTTAAGAAAGATTAGGAACAAATTCAAGAAACATGCTGCTTTTCACAGACAGAAACCACTGTGATATGGAGGATGATGGAGCTTCTGTGTATTAGCAGGGTTTGGTTTTTTTTCTTTCCCTTTCCCCAGATAGAATTCACATAAATAATTAAAAAAATACAAAACCTGGTGCAACCTGGCTGTCCAGAAGAAAAAAAAGATAAATATTTTCAAGGTTCTGAAATATATTGTCATAAAACAATGGGTTCTTCCCAGTGTTTGTGGTCTCTTTGCCATTCCCTCCTGTTTTTGCCAATTAGATTCTCCCCAAACTCTGTAAGATCATGTGCATATTTGTGACTTCTAACTTTAACAATCACATAACTCATAGTAAAAAAAAAAAAAAAAGGATGTTTTCGTGCAGTGTGTGGCAACAGTGAATGCAGCTTCTTAAACACAGCCCATGACTCAGGAGGCTGTTTGCAGAATCAGAAGAGCTGGAATTGATATCAAAATTATACCAATCAGACCTGTTTGAAGGCTCGGTTGCAAAACTAATTGGCCCTGCATTAAAATTCAAAAAATGTGAATTGATCCTTTTGAGCTTTCCAAAGATTGGGGAGTATCTGAACTCGTGTTTGAGACATATGCTTCCAGATACAGTCTGTCGGGCATACCTTGAAAAAAGGAAATTTTTTTCTTTAAGATATTTTAGACACTGTAGGCTTTTGTCATCATTAATAAAAGGATTTTTCTTTATTCAGAATCCATCAGATCCCTTTCATTGCAGTCTCCAAGTCAAAGCTGTCATAATTGTTGCTGTAGACACTAGTTTTTGTTAAACCCAGAGTTTTATTATTCAAGTGCTTGCTGTTCATGGTGTCTTAAAACCAAGACACCAGAGCAGTGACCAACCATCTTAAGCCAGATGCTGAAGAAACACAAAACCAAACGTAGAATCATTGAATGGTTTGAGTTGGAAGGGACCTCAAAGATCATCTAGTTCCAACCCCCCTGCCATGGCAGGGACACCTCCCACTAGACCAGGTTGCTCAAGGCCCCGTCCAACAGCTGCAGGGATGGAGCATCCACAGCCCCCTTGGGCAACCTGTTCCAGTGTCTCACCACCCTCAGGGTAAAGAATTTCCTTCTAATTTCCAATCTAAATCTCTCCTCTTCCAGTTTGAACCCATCACCCCTTGTCCTATCACTCCAGGCCTTTGTGAAAAGTCCCTCCCCAGCCTTCTTGTAGGTCCCCTTCAGATACTTGAAGGCTGCAATAAGATCTCCCCGGAGCCTTCTTTTCTCCAGGCTGAACAAACCAAATTCACTCAGCCTGTCTTTGAAGGAGAGGTGCTTTAGCCCTCTAATCATCTTTGTAGCCCTCCTCTGGACCTTCTCCAACAGGTCCATGTCCCTCTTGTGTTGGGAGCTCCAGAGCTGGACACAGTACACCAGATGGGGTCTCACAAGTGCTAAGTAGAGGGACAAAATCCCCTCCCTTGACCTACTGTCCACAGTTCTTTTGATGCAGCCTGGGATATGGTTGTCCTTCTGGGCTGCCCTGGCACATTGCTGGCTCATGTTGAGCTTTTCATCAACCAGCACCCCCAAGTCTTTCTCCTCGAGGCTCCTCTCAGAACATAGTGCTGTGTTCTCTGTCAATTGTGGATTAGATGTGGAATGTCCTCCAGTCTTTCAGGACAAGTGAAGTCATTGCATTACACATTTTGGGTGTTTAGAAATGGAACTGAAATGTCTTTTTATGGGCTGCTTATACAAAAGGGAGCAGATAAGGTCTCAGTCAGCACTAGAAGCCCATCGTGCCTCAAGTTGTCCAGGAACAAGCTCCATGACTGTAGCTCAGCCTTGCCTCCTCTGTGCCTTGTGAGCAGACAGAGCATCCTCACTGCAATCATTTACATATGTCAGCAAATGTCTCTCATATAACAGGCCTGGAGAGGCTGGTAATAAAATAAAGGAAGGTAATTTAGCAAAGAACCACGACACTTTGGTTTTCCCCAAGTGGTTAGCAATGACTGAGGTTTGTCCTGCTTTGTTTAAGTTGCTAAGGAACCTTATTTGCTCTTGAATCTATTTTTAATTGACCCAACAATTAAGAGTTTTGTTACAAGAAAATGCTTTCTGGAATCTAGATTTGTGAATCAAGAGCATTCAAAGAAATGGAGTTCATTAGAGGCTGAGTTGTCTGATATATTCAAAGCAGCTCTTCCATCCTTAAGAAAAATGTTTAGAAGTAAATACAGACTGTAACAGACTGAAATTGATTACATATTTTGTAGATTAACTCTGGTTTATTGGTTTAAAAAATTCAGGAGCAACTTTACTGTTCTTCATTAAGGGTCCTCTGTTGAAAAAATGAAATTACTTGTGTCTTGAGCTAATTCAAGTATAACTACAAAGAAAACAAAAAACAAAACCTAACTGAATTGAGGCCACTGGTGATCACAGTCATGCTGCATGGTTTGACTTTTGGAATATGTCTCGTAAGTTTATATTCCCTTTAAAATAACTTTCACAGGACTTAGAACTTTAAGATTTTGATGTATTGCTGTTTCATTTAGACCATCTGTCTTCTGAAATGGTATTTCATGTAACACGGTTCCTATCAGAGTTGTGCTATTACTAAAAATCAAATTTCATCCTTTTTTTCTTTTTTTCCAAGGCAAAGCTGCTTGGCACCAACACTGTTGGTAAACAAACACAATCAAATATTCTTCCAGTACTGCATCCCCATGTGTGTTTGTTGAAACTGCAGCTCAGATGAGGTTGGATGCAGCAGTTCTACCTGGCTGCAGAGAGGCACAGCAAGAGTTCCCTTTGCACTCAGTTTAAGAATGTACCTCAGTCAAGTCCTGGCCAAGATCTTCACATTGGAGATATGTTTGCTGTAAGACAGAGCACAGCATTTTCCTAAAAAACCTACAAATTAATTCAATTTTTGAGAAATAAATTAACACACCTTCAGGTGTTACTGTATTAGTATTTTGAGTCATGTTGTATAAAGGCCAAGAAATTTGAAATAAAAGCAGATACACAAGATTCTTCTTGACCTTTTGGGTTAGATCACATTTAATACCAGATTAATTTAAGACATCCTGTATTCAGGGATGCATTCAGTAATCTAATAGGCTTTCTCCATTTTTAACTGCTCTAATTGTATTTATTTTTAAATTATCTGGCTTTCATTGGTTTTTCTGACAATTTTAATTTATTCTAGTATATTTTTCTAATGCCTCCCTATGCCAGAGGGTAGCGGAGGCTAGAAGTATTAGAAGGATACTAACACTACGTGGGAGTGGATTTATTTTGAGGCTAGAGTATAGGCTGCAATTAAGAGTAATAGGATAAAATGAAGATGGGAACATTTAGGCTGAGGCTTAAGGAGCCTTGACAGTAAGATCTATTGAACTGTGGAGGTATTTCCTATAGAATATGGTGAAAATCTTATCATTTTGAAGTTGCAACTAGACTGAATAAATTAGAAGAATTACTATACATGGAGCAATCATAGGTTGACATGCAGTTGGAGATTACCTCTTTTAAATCTAAATTTTGCCTATTTCTCCTCCTTTGCTTTTTCCAGCTCCTTCAATGGGACTGGAAAGAATTTATGGAGAAGAAAGGATTCTTTGCTTGTTTATAAGAAAAAGCTACACTGCAGTAAATGTCTGCAGCTTTTTCCAATGGAGTGAGAAGCCACCAGAACTCTTGATTTTTCTCCATCTCTACCTGCTGGGGAGAGGAGTACCATGATTGTTCTCTGACTTGCTACCCAAAGAACTAATAAGACTAGTTCTTTTCATTGTTAATACATATTTTGAGACAAAAAATGAGAAATACAGACTAAGAGATCTCTTCCTTGAATGTCTATGATGGCATTAATAATATAAGAGTGAATTTTGATAATTGATTTGAGAAGTGTGCCTTTCTGAAGTGCTGAATTTGATCTAATTTAATCTAGAGAAGAGAAGGCTGAGGGGAGACCTTGTTGCTCTCTAGAACTACCTGAAAGGAGGTTGTACAGAGGTGGGTGTTGGGCTCTTCTCACAAAGACAAGAGGAAATGGCCTCAAATTGCACCAGGGGAGGTTTATATTGGATATTAAGAAAAATTTCTTTACTGAAAGAGTGGTTAAGCACTGGAACAGGCTGCCCAGGGAAGTGGTGGAGTCACCATCCCTGGAGGTGTTCAAAAACATATAGACGTTACACTTCATGGTCTAGTGGTCATCGTAGTCTTGAGTTGTTGGTTGGACTTGATCTTAGAGGTCTTTTCCAGCCTTAAGATTCTATGTTTCTGTGATTCTCAGTGGGAACTTGTATTATGATGATGAAAGTGTAATGTGGTAGCACCTGGATGTGGTGGGATCTGAGCACCAGTGACTGTCAGCATACATATGCTCATGGCAGAGATTTCTGCTGCTGCATTGATGTTGAGACAGATGCAACAAGTGATCAAAATGCTTGATCTGCAAGCCTGGGGAGAAGAGGTCTGGGAAGACTCTGCTATGAAAGTGTAAGCAATGGCCAGAAAAAGAAATAGTGATCATTTCTTCTGGTCATGTCTCAAATCATCATCTTCCAGTAGTATCGCCAAAAGTTGTGTACTGGAAGTGCTGTGGGGAGTAGGGTCACGTTGCTACCAAGTGATCTCATGTGGTATAATTGGCATTTTAGGAGAGGGCTGGAGAGGAAAGCGTGTTTGAGACCAACCTTGCTGGCAGGGCAGAGCGTGAGGAAGAACATGGCATGGGTGGAGATGTGGGGACAGCTCTAAGAACCATCAGAAGTAGCAACTTTTTTCATAGTGGAGAACAGACAGCTGGGGACAGGATCCAAAAAAAGTATAATATGTCTAAAACAGTGTCCCAGGAAATAAAATGAGGCTATTGTACCACTTTGGTTAAGCTCTTTTGAGTATTTTTCTTTGAGCCAATTAACTGTGTGATGTGTAGTGATCACTAATTTTTGGCATGTTAGATGTGCAGTACCAGCTTCAAGCAGGGAACCATTTCTGAGGCTTCCATTTGGGTGCTGCCAATTTAACAGATCTGTGACAGTGATGTAGAGAAGATAAAGGAGAGAAATATATGAAAAACCAAGCAAATAAGCCAACACATTTTTAATCTTTGGAGAAGAAAGGAATTTTTTACTCCTCCTAACTTAAGTCATCTTTTAAAATAATAACCATTTCAGAAATATTAGGACTTGTTTCTTATAATCACTGTTGCCTTCATTGCTACAGGTCTCCTTCTGCAGGGCAGGACAGTAACTTGAAAAGCAATGATCAAAATCTCAGCTCTGCTCATTAGTATAAACAACCTGCAGACAAACTTGAACTATTGCATTAATTAACAGCTGTATTGTTCTCCCTTGGAAATCTCAACAGAAAGGCCATTCACGTGGCTGCCCAGCAGAAATTGCTCAGCTGTTGGAGCCAAAGATGGCAGGTGGTTTTCCAGGGCCCTCAATAAAGTCTGTGTCATGTTTTTATTCTACCCAGAGCTTGGCAAGTGGGCACTTAGGGACATGGTGTTCGCTGGCTTTGATGGCAGGTCACACTATGGCCAAGCAATAGAGCTGGGCTTGCAAATGATCCAAGAGAAGATTCCAGTCCCCTGTCCCATAGAATGGATATTGTCATACAGGATTCAAGTATTTAGGACTGGTTTGGTAGGATCATAAGTCTAGGTAAGGTAAATTGCTTGGTGTTACTAACAGGCAAATCAAACCACAGAACAAAGATTTGTGTAAATATTTCAGCAGACTGCAAGAAAATGAACCTTGTGCTGATCTCAGATGGATTTTTCAAAGTGATTTTGTCGCAATTTCTTTGAAATATTTAGATTTATCTTTGGGGTCATTGTGATTCCACGGATTCACAATCCACAAGAAAATATGTGTGTGAAATACTCCTGTACTTGCTGGGGAAAGCCTGACTGAACACAGAATCTTAGAATGTCAGGGGTTGGAAGGGACCTCAAAGATCATCTAGTTCCAACCCCCCTGCCATGGCAGGGACACCTCCCACTAGACCAGGTTGCTCAAAGTCCCATCCAGCCTGGCCTTGAACACCTCCAGGGATGGAGCATCCACAACCCCCCTGGACAGCCTATTTCAGTGTCTCACCACCCTCAGAGTAAAGAATTTCCTTCTAATTTCCAATCTAAATCTCTTCTCTTCCAGTTTAAACACATCACCCCTTGTCCTATCACTCCAGGCCTTTGTGAAAAGTCTCTCCCCAGCCTTCTTGTAGGCGCCCTTCAGATACTGGAAGGCTGCAGTGAGGTCTCCCCTGAGCCTTCTCTTCAAACGTAGCCTTTTGTCCATCTCACTGTCAAGTAGAAATATTCCAGATATAACTAGACCGCGTACTTTTAGGCACAGAATTACTGGCAAAGGATGGAGTCCTTCTGGAAGAAACTTATATACTTATTGAGCTATGGACAGGTATGGAGAAGGGATATATGGACGTTCTCAGGATCTGAAATGCCACAGTGACTCTCAAATGAGTGGGTCCATGGGCAAAGGAAGCTGACATGGTATAAAGTGTATGATGTAGCTCTATGTATAGATAACTACTAGTAAATAATAAATAGTTATCTATCTATCAACCTGATACCTGAAGTGAGTGGTTGCATGTATTTCTGTGTAAACCTAGTGAATGTATACACAGATAATTATACATAGCATGAGTTCAACAAGGTATTAATACCAAATTTAAATAAATGCACGAGGCCCAATTGCCAAAGCTATACAGAGTGTACAGTAATGTGTATTAATTGCAGTATTTATGTGTTATAAAGCTGAAATACCCTTCCATTATAGACCATCAAACTGTAGGCAGGACAGAAATGATCCCCATGGATCCCTATCAGAAAGTATCCCCATGAATTTTTGACCAGGTTAATTACTGTTTACTCACAGAAGACATAACTCCAGCTTATATTTTACTAACCAAACTACGGTGAACAATTTATGAACCACAGACATGTTCCTAGGTTGGGAAAAGGTTGAGAGCTCTGTTCAATTTTTTCCTCATTCTCACTTCTCTGAACTTTTTAAATCGTGTTTTCTCATTAGCAGAATATACTTGATTAACTCATTCATTTAATGAGGTGCTTTGGGATGGCAAAGACAGCAGCCCATTCTGCTGAATGACTTCGAGAAGTTAAAAAGTAAATAAAACTTATAAATGTCAATAGATCTCCTGTTGGTCTTTACTGCTAGTTGTTTGATGTGAGAGATTGTCAATTCTGGCTAGCGTCCCCTTCAAGAAATTGATTTTCAGATTGTTGCTAATAACAAGTGTTGATCCACTGTGACAGATACTCTTTCCGTAGACAGATACTTAGATTAAGTAAGAGTAGGTCAAGCTTGCTTGATTTTCAAGTAATTAACAGTTTTATTAGTTTTTTTATCCTACTTTTTAGAGAGAAGATAGCGATATTCATTTACATTAAGTCTCAGAGAAAAATGTCAGAGGAAATGGACCTTTGCTCTTACAAAGCATTTTTGACTTGAGGCTGCCATGCTCTGGAATGTGAAAATGGAGCCTAGCTACAAATGCAATTAGGAAAAGAAAGGGATGGGTGCTGCAGTTGGGATTTGTATGATTCAGGTCATTAAAGACAACTGGAATTGATCTCTCCTGTCAAAGACAATTTTCCATTATTTTTCTATAATTTTTCAGTGTTATGTTCTGTGGGTTTGTTGCATTTGTACTTGTGTAAGAAACCTCAGAGTAGTGTGACCTTATTGCATTTTATGGTAACAAAGACCTTGGCTCAGCATTTTTAAGATAGGGAGTGAGTTTCCTTTATACTGAATGGTTGAGTGTTTGGAGTTCAGTGTGTTCAACATCTGGATATTGCTTCAACAGCTGGAAAACTCCTTGTGGAGCATCTGCTTTCTATTACAGCTGCTTTTCATTCAGGCAAATGGAATACATGGAGATTTCACTGGGCCTTACATGACAAAGTGATATTTAAGGACAGAGATTTTGCCTGTTTTCGTACAATGCCTGGTACCCTGTAGCTGCTGTCAGAGGCAAATGCAAGAGACATTAAGAAATGATCAGGAACAGTGTGGAGAGATAGGGAAACAGTGAAGAGAAGGCGGCAAAGTTTCACATCTGGAGATATTTACTACTGAGCTTCTAAAATGCTCAAACTTAACTTTATGGATTTTGAATGCTTTTCCTAGTTTTGAATGAGGTGCTTCACTTAACAGATTATCCTCCTCTGATAGATGTTTAAGACTGATCTTATTTTTAGAACCTTTTCAAAGTCAAACCTCTCATGAAGGTGAGTCATTTTTCACCCCTTTTTTTTGTTTCGTTTTGATCAGGGATGCTCTATTGATCTAAATCTCATGAAATCTCATCATGTTTCTACAATATTAGTGCATAACTATGTGCTCTTATCACTAGATGTGACTCAGAGATACCTTTATGGAAGAAGTAATAACTTGGATTTGGCCAGTGATCTTCCCAATTTACCATCTTATGCTGTCTGTCATTTCTCAAGAAGGGATTCTAAGAGATTCTTATTGAGTGGGCTCAAGCAAGGAATGTCTTGAGAGAAAAGGCCTGTGAATGGTATCCTAGTAAGTGATTGTATGGCTATGGGCAGGAGGCTGAAGCCACCTGTCCTGATGTTGTATTCCAGCAATAACATTTGAGACTATGGGGCAGGGCATTTTTTTGACTCATACTAACGTCTCTGAAGATTGGATTGACCTTTTTCCTCCTTTGAAAGCATATCTTCTTCAGATCACTTATACCAGGTCAGGCTGGATGTCCTCTGCTTCTCCTTACACATGTAGTGCAAGTGTCTACCTCCTCCTTGCCCCATCCTTGTTTGTTCTGGGATCATCTGGGAATACCATCTGTATTTGAAGAGTGAAGTAAGAGCCCTCTGGATGTGCACAAACACACACCAGCAGGCTCTTGCTTTATGGTCTATGAGCTGCTGAGCCTGATGCCAGCGCTGAGTCCCTTCTTGGAGCACATGGGCTTATGTTGCAAGTGAACCTCAAGGGAACTAAGATCAACTGAAGTTTCCTAAAGCTCACAGTCAGGTCTCTGAATATTAGGATCTTCTAGGAAGTGACTGCAAGTTGTTTTCATCCTGATATTGGACATCCCTTCTGAAACTTTAAGCCAGGAACCACATAGTTTGTCTTTGCTGGGTGAGCTCAGTTGTGTACCCTGGTTTACAAGGAGGACTATATATCTCTTCAGAACCTTTACAGAAAAATAATTCAATTCCATTGTTGCTTGTTACTGCTTGCTTGTAGCTGTTTATCTCGTTGTCATGTTCTCCTGTGGTCTTGCCACTAAGCATGCTAATGCCATTAATGGGAATGGATGAGAGAGAACTTCATTTGTTTCAGAGAGCTTTCCAGGAGAGGGCAGCCATAGTTAATTCTGGGTCAGCTCATGCAATACAATGTGAATATGGATCAGCGTTTGGCTGGGACGCTCTATTGCCCAGCATGGTTTGTGTGCTTAATTCTTCTAATTTGTTCTTTTATTTGGATTGCAAGGGCGTAAAAGAGAGACTTTCTCACAAATTAATGCTGGAAGAGACAAACCACTTAATAGAGTGGTTAACTCCCCATGCCCTGTACTTGCTGAAATCACAAAGGCTCTTGGGAACAGTTTCCATTATATGCCACCATTTGCTTTATACACTTTCCAGCCAACTCATACGCTTTTGTTCACTCTTAGTTCAGAAATACTTATGGAGAAGCAGAGCCCAAACTCTTGCCAGAGACCTGAACATTTCAGGAAAAAAGTTTTCTTGCACTGAAAACTTTTGCTTCTTGAAAGGATAGGACAAAATAGTCCTCTCTCCTCTTTTACATGAGGATACATATAAAACCTCTCTTGGTTTGCATGTAAGGGGGATACATTAGCACAAAGGGGCATATCCTGTATCCATAGTTTGGAGACTGTGCTCATCCAAACAGCAGCAATGATGTAGATGGCATCAGGAGATGGTTTTTAATGCTTCCCTCCCAGGGCTCTTGCTTTGGCAGAACTGCTTCTGGGACTAAGGTGGCAACCAGGACCCCTTGACATGTACCCTCAGTCTTTGTATTAAGACTGCAAGGAAAGTTGCCTTTTCACATGGAATGGGTAGCTAGATTTCTTGGATCAGTTCAGAACAGCAATCCTTTTCTCCTAGTTTGGTTTTTTTTAAAAAAAAGTTTAACCCCCCCAAATCTATTTCCCTGCACAACAAACTAAAACACTCCATTAAATACCTTTTGCCAGGTAATGGAAATCCATAGGTTTTTATAAAGTGAAAAATCTGGTCCCTGCAGGTACAGAGGTGATGGGGTTTGGGAGGATTTCTTGTTCGTGCTCTGTAGAAGGAAATAAGGTGCAGTCAGTCTCACTTCACATGTAAACCCACAAAATAATACATGATGTCACAGATACATCTAAGGACGCCATAAAGTCTTTCCATACATTGAATTTTGAAGAGTTCTAGATTCAATTTTGTCAACTTTGCACGCTATTCAAGCTCCCTTCATTTTTTAGGCACTCCACTGATGTGTATCAAACACACACACTTAATCTCAATATACATAAACTATTGAAAGGTTGCACCTTGTCAGATGCTGCAGTGTTTATTTCCCTGCCATGGTGAGTGAGGAGTTAATAATTTCTCTTCTCTGGTTCTGTGTCTGTGGGTCTGCAGAAGGTAGAGCAGACACAATACTCTTTCTGTAGATGAGCTGATAACTCTGGCCAGTCTGCACACAGAGCCTTGGGAAAATAATTCTTAGAAAAGAGACCTAATCAGCCACCCCTCTACACTGATTTGCACGTAATTGTGTCTGTCTTTTAAAAGCCAAAGATAAAAGGACTGAATCTGACACCTGCTCATTGCTCATTTCTCCAGCAGCTCCGCGGGCTGGAGCAGTCACAGGGTTTGGGTGAGGATGGGTTTTGCCACCCAAATAGCCAGATAAAAGGAGAGAGGTTTGCAGGAATGCTTTGCAGAACTTGAGAGGTGAAGCCCAAGGCATGGCTTGCAGCCTTGGGTGTGGAGAGGATTTAAGTTTTTACTCTCTCGAGCTGAACTCAGTGTTTCTTTTCTTCACTCCCTCCAATATTTCATTTGTAGTCTTATTTAAACACAAAGTTTTCATCCTCTCTGCACTTCACTGTGCTGATACCCGAGGTCTCCATTCCTTCAAAATGCAGCGATGGGCAAGAAAGGGTTTCTAGGCTCTTACTTTAACTTTTTTTATCAAAGAATTCTCCTTTAAATAGCATTATTTTTATTTCCATTTACTGTTCCATATGGCTGGATTTCCTTTTTTCCTCTCTCTTCCCTGCATGTCCTATAAATTCTCGAGTTTTACCTTCAATTTAGTGTAAGACTTATACCCATGAGGAGTTGATACCTTGATGAGCCAACATAGGGATTTTGAAAGCTTAACAGTTAGGATGTTTTTGTCTGTCTTCTGGAAGTCACCCTCCCCTCTCAATTCTGTTGGGCAGCTTATACATTCATTTCTGCTCAGTAAAAACTCCTGACTGGTCTTTATAGAACTGCTTCCTAAAATGTCTCAATGTCCCCATTTGGAAAACTGATCCAGTGTTCACTTCCTTGCCCCACCAGATAGCCTCAAGTTTTAAGATATACAGATATAGATATTCTTAATTTATTTAAGGTGATTTCTTTTATTGTTTCTAATTCTCCAGCAGTTCTGGCTGGACATCCCAGGAAAATAGGTCTGTATAGTTCTAGCCTTACAAATTGTTCTGCTAAGCACTTAGGGACAACAATACCCATGTTCTTAAGAGCTTATAGTCTAGTATTTTTTATATATATATATATATAAACATAGGTATACATATGTATATTATACATATACACATATGTGTATATATATATGCTATAGAATTATGTATGTTATATGGGAAAAAAAGGTTAGTAGGGAAGAGGAACAGGGAAAATAATGTAAGAGTAATGGGAGAGAAGTGGTTTTGAATGCAAGTTATAGCCCATAAGTCTCAGTGAACAGAACTTGCCTCCTCTTTAGCAACCAGGTTTCTGAGAGTATTACTGTGTGACCTCAGGTTTCAGGTGGGTCAGTATGTTGGGATTTAGCCTGGGCTGAGCTCTACTGCTATAGTTAAAAAGTAGACAAGCTGGGAGGGATGTCTGTGCAAGGTGCTGTGTGTACATGACCAGATCATAGAACTACAGGCCAATTTCTGAAGTAAGGTCTTCAGTGGAATTTAAAGGAACTAGTTTGGAGGTGTCAAAAGCAGAGATGAAGAGATTTTAATTGTTAACTCTTCTAATCCAATTAGATCTTAGACAAGGGTTTGACAGTGTAGGTAGAGCAAAAAGGTCAAATTTGGAGAAGCTTTGTAGAAAGTGGCATCAGGATTTAATCAGAGACAGGTGGTGTGAGTCATGAGAGGAGATCAAGTCAAAGAGAAAACCAAGATTGTCAGGAAAGAGTCTGATTTTATTTCTGAAATTAAGACAGGTATGGAAAGGACTTCATGTAAAATTCAGGAGCTAGGTCTTGAGCATGTTCAGTTTTAGCAAGTAGTAAATTATTAACAGAAAGATTTCAGAGAGAGGCCAAAAGTTGTTTGGGTTGATTGCTCTAGGCTTAAAGATTTATTGTTTTCAGTAAGTGTGATTGTTATTTGTGTGTTCATTTCCTATCTAACAAGGAAAACTATGGATTTGTGTCACAGCAGATGACTGAAAACTTCCATCTGCTGGTATCTATTGATGCAGTTCTTTTTTGGATTCAAATTGGATTCTGAGACAGGTCATGATGTAGGAGAAGGATGCAATCAGAATAAAGAAGCTGTAGCACCATAACAGGGCTTGATGATTTCCAAGTCACATCCAGATTACTGTCTCATGTCTTAATGCACGAGTGGCAGAATGGACTAAACATACATAGGGAAAATAGTAAAAAATAATTCAGTCCACTGGCCTCACTTGTGGTCCTCCCTTGGCCAAGCCATAAGTGAAAAGCAGATTCTTGTGGCAGAGTTTCCAAACCACTACACAAAATGGAAATGTTGAGGGCATGGTCTAGTGGTCATGGTAGTGTTGGGTTGATGGTTGGACTTGATGATCTTAGAGGTCTTTTCCAACCTTAATGATTCTGTGGTATGTAAAACAGCTCAGAGTCATTAGACTGATATAGGTTGTGACTGAAATTCAAGGAAACTTCATTAAGACTATGCCCGTTTTCATGTGCACCTCTGCTTTTGAGCAACTCTGCTCTGTAGACATTAGCCACATGTAGTCTGGTAACCACACGTCACCCCTTCCCTGGACAGAAAGTGCTGCAATACAGCGTTTGTACCTGGAGTCGTTTAATATCTCTCATTTAGCTCAGCTCATTGCGTTTCAATCAGGGCTGAGCTAAAGGAGACCCGTGAGGCTCAGTGTCCTGGTGCTCATGTTTACACAGCCACTGAAATGTGGTAAATCATCTACCTGCCTGTTGAGAGGGAGTTACATATTATCTCGTACCAGGCTTTGACTGCTCTGCAAGGACACAAAAATTCTTGTGGCCTGGACATCTCATGCAGTATTTCACAGTTCTTTTTCAAGACAAGCGTGGAAAGTGGGTCATGTACCCATCATTTTTCTTTAAATAATAAGTATTGCTTTTTTTTTTGCTTTCTTAAACCATCCTGCCCCCGTATCTCGGTATATCTGGGCATGAAGGTACCTGCTTCTCATCTCTCTTTTCATCTGCGTTTGAGTTCCTTCTGCTTCAGACATTACATTGCCTATTTCATCCTACAGGCCTCAAATGTGACAATTATACTACACATAGTATTAGTTTAACCAGCAATTAAAAAAATATCTACCCGTTAGGTACTATCCCTTGTCTATTTAAGAGTCCAGGGCACTACCTTGTGTCTGTTGAATGGATGATGCCAAAAATACTGTTTCTACTTGAAACAGTAGAAAATCCAGAGAAATAGTTTCCATTTCCATATTGCCATACTCAGTGAGAACTTAGGGAAGTGGATTGTGTGTTGAAATTGTGTGGCAGGATTGAGTACAGGAGCCTAGATTTGTGTCTCTGTTAAGGAGTCACTAAATATTTTGTGACCATGTGCTAGCTCACTACTACCTCCATAGGGAATGTGCCACCATCACCATCCTTCTCACTGATTTCTCAAGCAGGCAACACTCCCTGGAGGTCTGCAATCTATGCATAGTGTCCAAACTAAACCTGTTTTGAGATCAGACTCCCAAACCAGCACATAAAGGCTCCAGACTCCTTTTTTACCTTCAACTTTTCAGCCACAAGTCAGAAACTCTCACAAAAGTTTCCCTAAGACATTTAGATCTGCAGAGGGAGAGGTTTGTCTCACATCTGTCACTGCAGAGTGGCAGAAAGAAGGAGAAAATTTTGTCTCATTATGCAGCCAGTGAGGTATAAGGTGATTTTCTTTGAGTAAGCTGCAGGTTAAGCCATTATTCATGACCTGCAGCGGTTTTGCACAAAGCTGCCAGTATTCAAAACCTAGTGTTATATGATATATCCTACCATGGATTAGTTTTGTTTAAATGTAATATAGGGTGCTTTTTTTTCCCCTTTTTTTCTTTTCCTTTATTTTTTTCCACAAGACAGGAGAAGAATGCTCTGAAGGTAGTTCTGCCACAGACAAGCTATAGAAATAAAGTTTTCAGTAACCTAAAATAACATGCAAATCCTAGGATTGTGAAATTTCAAAACAGAGGCATACACTGTGTGCCAGCCTGACCTTCTGACTGGGTAGCAGCTAATAAAAAGAAGCCTTCTGCAAACCTGCTTGTGATGAATAGATAAAAAGGGGTTAGCCCACATTTGGAAATGAGACTATTTAAGCAAGCCATGGCTATGTCATGGAATATTGTAAAATAAATCAAAAGGAGCTCAGGCTCACTGGAAAACACAGAGCTGTGACAATTATAAGTTTTAAGGGTCTGCCTTTAAGCGTTTAGATTAGGACTGGACACGAGCAGTACAAACTCTGAAGAGATTTTCACTTTATGAGCAAATTGGGCAAATCACCACATAACAGGTTATCTTGGCTGCCAGAAGAGAAATGAGACAAGCAGGTGCCATCCGTGTGCCAACAATTCCCCAGGGAAGGAGAAACGTCCATTGTAAAAGGCATGTGCAAAATAAAATACCTCCCACCAAAACCAGAGAGGTTAAACTGAACGTCTCATTTCTCAGGTGGTTCTGGTTTAAAAGGTTTGCTTTTTTAAGATCCCCAGTAGAAGTTGGAGGCAGTCAAACCCCAGAGCACCAGTCATGTTCGTGCTTCTCTTTTCAGCCAGCATGACCCTGGTATTATTTAGAGTTCATTGAAGAAGATTGTTCTACATCTAAATGTTCACAGCTGGGATCAAGCACCACTGAAGCTGAGTGCTGATCATGTGTCTGCCCAGGATAGGTTTGGAGATTAAAGTTGGATATAAACATATAGTGATTTGGAGGAGGAAATCTTGCTCAGTGTAAATGAACGAGGTTGAAAAATCCTTTTGCAAGAGGGTCTTGTGGGGATGCTGCAGCATCCTCGGTCTGTTGTCATCACAGAGTTAAGAACAGCCACAAACTCAAAACCATTTGGCAGGAGCAGCGATCGGACCAGTCGAGATCTGTCATCAGCATACTGGCCACTGCAAAAGAGTGATTAAATAGGAAGACACAGATAATTATCAAAGACTAATTGCTTATTGTTGCTAGAACTATATTTTGAATGTGTTTTTCTTTTTAATTGCTTTTGGAGTGAATAAAGTGTCCTTAATTCAATTGTGAAATGTTTGGGAATGGGAAGTCTGCCAGGAATCAGGCAGCTCAGAGGTCTTGTGAAAGCAATTGCCTCTTTCTCTAGCCTGTATTCATGTTCAGTCATCCCATCCTCTGCCAACTTTCCCATTTTCAGATTCATGCCCCTGTGTTAGATGAAGGTCTCTGGGTTGCTGGCACTTGCAGGAAGCTGCACTAGTTTATTCCCATCTTTTCCTTTATTTTTCATTCATCTCTGTCCCAAAGAGGAGCTGAACTCTTCAAGTCCATGGGGGTTTTACACCAGCAGGACCTGAGTATAAGGGCACTCCCTAGGACAGGACTAGCAGGGGTTGACAAGATGAGGTATTAGTGTAATTTGAACCTATTACAATCCAAACATCTGTATACCTCTGTTACTATTGACTGCAATGAAATTATGCAGGGGATGGATTTGACTCATTTTGTGTCAGTATCACAATGAATGAACATGAGGATGCTATTCCAAGTTCAGATGCTCAGGTTTGATGTGAGGAGCAGATCTAAACCACCTACAGAAGTTTTTTATGCAAATAGATATGAGGCTCTTGTGTTATTAAATAACCATTCAGCATTTTCATGATGAGAGTGGCAGGGAACACAGTTTTTATATTCATAGAAACATGTTTTATATGGATGTATTCAGCTCTGAAAATAGTGCAGGACCTGGTAATGGACAAGCAAATGTAAGCGATGCTGTATCTCTATGTGTAAATAATGTGCATGAAGGATTTAGAAAATGAAAGGGAACTGATCTACATGAGGGGAGAACAAATGGGAAGAAGGGAAACAGAAAGAATGTTTAGGTTCATATACTAGAGGAGATACATAGGAAAATTCAAGGAGCCTGTTGTCTAAATAGAACACCACATGTTACTTCCCAGCTCCTCTAAGCAGCTGATTGAACCCCAAATAACAGGGTGTTAAATCTGTTGCTGATCTGACATGTGGCATGAGGGAAGGGACGGGGATCTTGCTTGGATCAGCTTGCTCTGTACCTAGAGCTTGCCTGTAGTACCTGGTTTTTTCTCCGTTCTGAGCTTTCTTTCAACTGCGTAATATATAAGATCAGACACAGAATTTTTCAATCTATTTATAAATGAAAAAAAATTCTCTTTGCATTGTTATTTGCAAAATCCTGAGCAAACATTCTGGAAGAACTGTAGTTCTTCCAGACAGCATGGCTGGCCCTTTCCTTGCTCTTTTAGGACAATTAGAAGCAAAGCTGGCTTGAGCAGACAATTTAATCAGCACTTTAGATTTGGTGAACACAGAAAAACTGAATCATTCTGTGAGACTTTCGCTGCAGCAACTCCTTCTTGGGCTCTTGGTCTTTGGCTTTCCTCCATCAAAGTACCTGAAGGATATTATCTAGAGGTGTCAGTGTTGTTGCTGCTCCTCTCCCCTCCTCAGATCACACCTCTCCCAGTTCACAGAGTATTTTGAAACAGTTCTAACAGCATAAAAAATGGTTGATTGATTAAAATTCCCCTAACTACCCCAGTATAGCTGAGCAAGGCTTGGTTTTCTGAGCTTGAATATCAATTCTAACTTTTGTTTGAGAAGTATGTACTCCTTTGGGCATCTCTTGCCTTGACTTTTGTTGCCCTACTTGTTTGTTCAAAGCCATGCTGCCTCTGTGAGGTGGTAGCTCGAAGTCTTGAGCCAGGTTCCCAGCTGTGAATGGCAGGGGCCAGTGCATCTGCATCAGTTGGGGATTCACCATCCAGTTTGAAAGGAAACATCCAATGGAAATTTCTTCATCCCCCCTGTAAAGATGAGCACAGACACCCTGCCTTCCTCTGCAGCCTGTTCTTTAAAAATCAACCCAAACTTGAATGAGGAGAGTAAACTTTTCTAGCATATGTGTTTCCACTGAGATTACACATGTATTTGTATGCAGCTTTCCAAAATTAAACTTTCACCTTGGCAAATAGGGAGCTGGGTGTGGAAATGCAACTAGACATGGCTCAGGACTCTGATGTACAGGTGGGCCAATGAGTTGTGAGTGCTCACATGGAAACTCAACAAAGGAGCAAGAACAACTTACTGTGTGTTAGTAAGAGCGGAGTAAATAACATCAAATGTTAATAAGGTTTGGTATTTGTTTCCAAGCTGATCTTTTGGGTGATATGGACAGAAGTGCACCTGGCAGGTGATGGTAAGTGATGTTTTTCTTGTGAAATAGTGGTTGTCTTCCTGTTAGTAACATTTATTCTCTTTTCTTGAGACTCTTGAGGCCCTGAAAGAAGGACACTATAGGAATTCTGATGTATTATGAAGTATTATTTTCATGATGGTCTGCCAGACTTCAGCTGGCCCATGAAGTAGTTTTTCCTACGAAAAGATTAATTCATAGAGATCCTAAAAGGCTTGGCTAAGACTATCAGTGAAAAAGCAAGGCTTTCCAATCACTTTTCTCAGTGGCTTGAATCATCCTCATCCTCTGCCTTCCAAAATGTGGTGTTCTCTACAACTACCTAAAAGGAGGTTGTGGTGAGGCTGGTGTTGGGCTCTTCTCCCAAGTAACTAATGACAGGACAAGAGGTAATGACCTCAAGTTGTGCCAGGGGAGGTTTAGATTGGACATTAGAAAGAAGTTCTTTACTGCAAGAGTGGTCAGGCACTGGAACAGGCTGCCCAGGGAGGTGGTGGAGTCACCATCCCTGGAGGGGTTCAAAAAAGGAGTAGATGTGGTGCTTTGGGATGTGGTCTAGGGTTCAGGTAGATGTTGGGATGAAGGTTGGACTTGATGATCCTAGAGGTTTCTTCCCAGCTAAATGATTCTGTGACATTTTCTGCCTTGGTATGATAATCACTTAGAGAAGGTCCTAGAGGTTAAAAAAATAAAGTGGTCCTGTGCCTGTTCATGGGTGTGTGGCCAAAATGTGTCTTTCATTTTTGTGGCTATCAAGCATTGCAGAGTAGTGTTGGCACCCAAGGATGCCAACATAGTGGACATGCGTAGACAAACGAGCAGGAACATGCTGCAGGGGGAACAAAATAAAAAAGCAGATTTCTTTCGGCTTATCAGAGTACTTAAAAAGGGATATAACTTCTAATTAGAAGGCGATTGCAAGGTCTTTGTGCTTTTTTTGACCTGACAAAGTTTATTCTTCCACCTTTTTAATGTAATTTATATATGTTGTTTGCATTAAACTTGATCCTTCTAATTTTCTGAAGTAGTGTCTCTCTTGTATCTGAATCCTTGGAGGCTGGAGATAGGGCCACCACTGTCTTCTGTGCTAGTGACTGTGTCTTCTGATTCAGAGCTCCTGTGTGCTGAAGCCAATAATGATTCACTCTCACAGCAGTGGTGTGAGCAGTCTCAGCTTTTACGTGCCATCTGTGAGAGTGAGCTGAATCTGCAGAAAGGAGACCCTGTGCACATGGCTTTTCCTCTGTTCATGGATGAAAATATTAAAGCAGATCCGTATGGTCCGTGAGATGTTTTCTGTGTCAGGAAGGGAGTAGAACTGCCTGTCAAACCAAGCTGTTCTCTCTGATGACAGGGGGCTGTTTTGAAACACTTCTTTCCATAGTATTTTGCACGCCAGCCATGTGTGTTTTCTCATCTGACATCTCATTGAGATCCTTGGCTCTGGTGCTGCAGGAGGAAAGGGTGTGCTGGGAGGGAAGGAAATAATTTCTTAATATGTACACAAGCATGTGTGCACACACAGGCTCTGAAATCAATCTTAAATGAATTGAATTTATTTTTTTTTTTAGGAATATGAAAGAAAATTAATCTGGTTGAGCCAGACTTAATTGCTTCCCTTTTGTTTGGCTTTTCTGTTTTCACATGAAGATATTAGGAAGCAATGCTCTGAGCTATTATTAGATGCAAAGGTGGAGACAGAGGGCAAAGGGTTCATTTACAATTCCTACAGCAGAGCATTGAATTTTAAAGCTAAAAGGCAACTTGATGAGCAGCTTGAAAATTAAGACTCTTCCATTTACCTTACTGAGTATTTCTGGAGGATTGGGCTGATCTGGGGAGCTAAGTGTTAGAGCAGCTGTAAGACCTGATGGCTGGAGGAAACAGAAGAAAAATAAATACATTTTTTAAAATAAAAGCAGTTAACATTGCAGGGAGAAGCTTGAAAACATAAACTGATATAAAGTAATGACTTGATATAAATGCATTTCTTTTGAAGGAAGCAACTGGACTGTGGCAGGAAGCTGGGAAGCGTAAAGATTATCCACATACACTTTCCTGGGTTTTGAAAAATTTAAGTCAGTTAATCCCAAATAATGAGATAACATTATAACCACTACTTCACCTCCATGATCTTGGGGCAGTCCTGCAAGAATCAATTTGATCATGTTGGGCAGAAGAGCCCATAACATTAGAGTGTGCTATTGCAAAAGAAATCCAACATCAAGTGGGTTTTCTAGCCCTTTCCTAAAGTGCAGTGGTGATTATAACTTCCTTTCACAGAACCATGGAATGGTTGAGCTTAGCAGGGAGCTCTGGAGGTCATCTGGTCCAACCCCTTGCTCATGCAGGACCACCTGGAGCAACTTGCTGGACTGTGTCCAGACAGCTTTTGAGTATCTCCATGGGTGGAGACTCCACAGCCTCTCCGGACAACCTGTGCCAGAGTTTGGTCACCCTCACAGTGAAAGAAGTGTTTCCTAGTGTTCCTAGGGAAGCTCCTGTGGTTCAGTTTGTGCCCATCACCTCTGGCCCTTTCTCTGGGCACCACTGAACAGAGCCTGGCTCTGTCCTCTTTGCATCCTCCCTTCAGATATTTGTGTACATTGATGAGATCCCCCCCGAGCTTTCTCTTCTCTAGGCTGAACAGTCCCAGCTTCCCCAGCCTTTCCTCATAGGAGAGATGCTCCAGTCCCTTAGTCTTCTTCATGGCCCTTCACTGGACTCTCTCCAGTATGTCCATATCTCTCTTTTACTGAGGAGCCCAGAACTGGACACAACACTCCAGATGTGGCCTCGGCGGTGCTTTCATTGTCAAAAACTGGACATCTCCTTTGGAAAGGACATTTTTGGCAAGGGAGCTGTTCCAACTGGGACACCAGCCTGGGTTTTGGTAGCTGCAGCCTGAGCACTACTGGTGGTTTTGTGGTCACCCTACCAAGCCTCTTGTATCCAGGACTTGCTGCTGCATTTGGGCAGCTTAGGTCAAGGAGGGATTTTCATCTGGGTGGCTCAGCTTTGCTGGTCTGACCACTGGAATAAATGTACCTTTCTCAACTTGTTTCTTCTTTGGCACAAGCTTTTTTTTTTCCCCAGTTGCTGCACTAAGGCTTGTTCATTTTGTTGGGCTAAAGGGCATCACGAGAACATGCATCATTTTGTAGATTTTTGTCTAAGGCAACGAAACAAAAATAAGTAAAAAAAAGAAATCTCTTTGGTGTAATTTTTTTTTTTCTTCTGTGAAAGCTCCTGAAGCATAAAAATAGTGTCTTTTCTTGAAGAGGGGATATTACTAATGTAAATCCAACGCTGTTGGCAGAGGAATAATACACTGTATGTCATAAGGCAAGCAACTGAGGAGGAGCTGGAGTGATTGAAATGCCTCGTGGGCATGTGAGATTGTGGGGCTAGGTATTCACACAGAGGTTGCTTTCTTACATGTGCCCAGGGCTTTGTGTTATCTCTGAACATGAACCTGTGGTGAAATAGAAATGTTCCTGTATTAACAGTGCATTGGAGATAACCCTCATCTGAAAAATACAGTAATACTGCACAACTGGGAACCCTTTCAGAGCAGGGAATTGGACCAGCAAGCTCATAGTGTGTTGGTAATGAAACAGTTTGGTTCTATATAAGTAAATGGCAAGGTTAGTGGACACATTACTCTGGCTGTCCTTGTCCCAGCAGTAACCAATTTAGAGGCTTTGTATTTTCTACTGTCCAAGTAAAGGAAAGAAAAGTAGAAAGTTAAAAATAGAAATTAAAGCACAAAGAGTGAACAAGCTGTATAATTTTAAAATAACTTTTTTTTCCCATATAATCCAGACTTTTAATATATGTATTACATTGCAAATTCTGGCACTGTCTGTCCTGCTCCCAAAGGTCACCTCCATACAGGAGGATTTATTCTGGCTCTAACATGTGAACATGGGCATCCAGCCCTAGATGGGCCTCGCTACCATTTGTATTGATGATTCTTGTTAGTGGTTGCCTTCACCTGATGCTGTTGATTTGCAGGATAAGCATGAGGAGTTGTCTGTGGCTTTGGCCTTAAAGGTAGGAGGTTAAAAAATATCTTCTGGAGCCTGTGTGTAGATCATTTTTTGAGGTTTGTTGTTGTTTTTCTTCATAGCTCTTTCAACAGCTGTGGACAGATATCAGACCTTCATGAACTGGTTTTTGCAAGTAGGTTCCCTACAACACTACCCTACTCAACAAGGGTTTTCTTTCCTAAGGTTCAGTGTCATCCACTCTTGGTTTCACTGAGGTTGCTTTTTCTTGTTCAGTTTCCTGTTGAGAGTAATAGTTTCTAAAGCAGGAGTCTAATGTAATGTGGAATTGTTCTCTTGATCTGCAGATATCCTTGTTGATGGCAAGCTGTGCGACTGTGATGTCGTGGTGGACTGCAGAGTGGGAGACCCCATCCCCTTGGAGGTGAAGCTGACCAACTGGAGCAAACACAGCGTAGGACCCTTTGCTCTCACCATGACTCCCTACCAGGATTACCAAAACGGGGTGCACAACTACGAGCTGCAGGATGTCATCACCTTTGTGGGATCCAACACCTTCTACATTGATGCTGTGAGTCTTTCTACCATGATTCTGGATGATGTGTGTTTGCAGAAAAGGACTTTGTTATTCAATATGCATTTTAAGGCAGATTAATTTTTGGAAAGCACCATGGCAGCCAGATTTAGGGATATAGAATCATCTCTCTGAAATAGTTTAGGACTTTAATTCCCTATCTCATAAAGCACTAGTAAACTATCAGAGACAAGTTTTGGTCACTCCAGATCTGACTAAACGTGAATAGGTAACCTAGAGAAAATGTTTAATACCATATTCAGTCTTGAGCCATCCAGTGCAGGCTGCAGTAAAAGATTTTAAGTAACTTTTTCTCTTTAGTTCAAAAGAAATATCCCCCAGGCTGAGCCAAGGAACTCAGCAAATCAGTTTTAGTCAGGTCCTGAGGAAATGCCACAGACTGCAAAAAGAAAATGCTAAACATTAATGACCAATCTGATGAGCCAGTTCATTTCCTTGTCAATTAGCACACTCGTATAAAACCGTGAAGAAAAATAAGAAACATGCTTAAAATGAGACAAAAAAGTTCCCTTTTAGAACAATTGAGATTTTTATTTTTCTCTCAGTTTCTTCTTTAGAAAATTCAAGTCCAGGAGCTTTTTGCTTCTAAGGCAAGACTCTGAAAATACAGATAAAAGCCCAGAACTGGAATCCTTTGACAAAAAAACTTCAACAACCAAGCAAAAAAAAAAGGAATGAAAACCATACAGACAATACTCAGAATGGGATAAGCAGTATTTCTGGTAACTTATAAAATAAACATGAAGAAGACATAGAGTGTTTGGGATAGTGCTTAGGACCTTTGCTTAGGTCAGCTCTTCAGATCACTAATAAAATGTACCTGTCAAAACTGAATATATAAGTGAACTTTAGTAAGAAAGAAATAAAAGGTTAAGCACAGGGATGGTCACCATGCATATTTTTCAATTGCACATCATGTGAAGAAAATATCTCAAAAAGCTAATGAGCATGGAATACACCATCAACTTGAGTTTTTAGGGTGGCTAACTATATTCTGAGCTGAATAATTTAAATGTCAACAGAAATAATCAAGAGATGGCTTTCTTTGCCTCTCTCTCTGACAATGTGGATTTTTTTTAATGAGAGTGGCAGTGTTTGGATGCCCAGCTGCCGAAGGGCCTGACCCTCCAGGCTAATGAGGGAAAAGGAAGATGTCAGCATGATGTATTCTTACCTTCTGATTGAGTCTTCTATGGAGCAGAAAGTCAAGAGGTCACATCTCTTGTGCCTGCCCAGGCAGCCTTCTCATATGTTACAGTCCCTGCTTTTGCCCCGTTGTTCAGGATTGTGACATTTCTCCTGTAAACACACTCCCCTATCAGTTAAAAATAGAGTTATTTTCTACTATTTGTCCTCCTTTTCATCCAAAAAGGTGAAATGAAGAAAATGTCGACTCTTAGACAAGAAGTGTTACATTTCATGGTATATAGTATTGATACTCATCCTCCACAGGCTCCTGGAGAAGGTGCTTACTCATATTTCTTTGAGGCATAGAGACCTGATTATGGAAGAAAATTCTTCGAGCAGTGCATCTAATGCTGTCAGAGGCCCTTTCATGCCCTGTAATAAGTAATTCCATAATGAAAAAAAGATTTCAGGAGGCCACATCTGTTTTGGGGACAAGAAAAACTCCTGGTTTGTGCTTTTGATGCTTCAGAGAACAACGAACGTACTCAGAATTGTCTTTGTGCTCTGAGTTTGACAAAAACTCAGACAGACACTGGTTAAGACACCAAAGAAGCTCATGGTTGGGTGAGATGAGAGAGATTCAGAGTTTATAAATGAAAGCTGAGACCAGATTCCCTCCTGGTGTAACTAACTCAGTGTTGCTTTCTCAAAGCTATTAAACACATGCCCATTAATTTTATAAAAGGAGGTCATGGGCACATGATTATTTTGCTTGTTTAATGGAGGTGGCTTGAGATGCTACCATGTCCCAGCTCCTTGTTTCTGCCCCGCTACAAGGAGATGCTCCCCTCTTCCCCAGCAGAGATGGGGAGATGTTGTGAGCATTTGTTTTCGTGCAAAGTTGGCCAGTTTAGCAAAAAACTACATTTGTCAGCAGTTCCAGCTAATTGGGCTGACTTTACACTGACACTGGCAAGGAGGTGGTGACATGATTTATTGCTCTGCTGAGCTGGGTGGAAGGAAGGATGGAGAACTGGTTTGGCTCATCACTAGTGTATGGTCTAGAACAAGGGGGAGCATCAGGTATCACAGCAAGAGAAGATACTTCTCACATCCCAAAAAATTTGGTCTGTTGTCATGGTGGTGCAGAAACTGTTATTGGTACTATTATTGGATGTGATTTCTCTGGGGGAAAACCAAACAAAATCCAAACAATTTCTGCTTTCTTAAATGTAAGTTTCAAATTAAGCCTAATACTCAGCAAATCACAGTTATTTTTGTTTCCAGACTAATAAGTTTCAAATCGGTTTGTGCTGCTGTCTGGAAGACTGGGGGTATATACAGGAATCTTCAGCATGCACGTGCTGCTTCACAGTGTGAATATAAATTGTTTAAAGGGTAAAAGTCACACAATTTTGTATTTCTTTTTAAGTCCAGATTTGATGGTTTATCTTGGAAGTAACCTAATGAGTGCTTATTCACCTTACTTCATTTCAGTGCAGCAGTCTGGGCATGTGTCACAAAGGCTCTGCTGGGATATACTACTTCAAAAAGCAAATTCTTTTACTGAAAATTTTAAGAAGATATTGAGATATTTTCATGCATTTGAAATGAAGTAAAATACTTTTAAGCATAACTTCTAGTTTGGTTAACCTTACCTTTCTATGTATTCAGCAGAAAAAGTGACTTCATCATTTAGATAGCTGATATTTTTGTTCAGGGCAGGGTTTTGAAACATGAGATAACATGGTGGACCCCCACACATTAAAATACTTTGATTTATTTTGTATCCTACCTCACAATCTGAAGTTTAGCTTTAGCAATATTATTTAAAATTCTTAGTTCTTACCAAAGTTTAATTAGTTGGTCAGACAGAGTTGCTCCTTGCCAAATTAACCCCCCAAAAATTATCTTCTGTGGAGGTTCCTGTACCTACCAGCAGTTCATCTTTCCTTGTTGCTCCTGCTTCTGCCATCACTATTCTCAAGCAGGTTTTTTCCCTGCATGTATTATCACACACTAGCTCAAGTGATAGGTAGTGGGAGATGAGGAAAAATTCATTAGTAGATGGTCATTTTGAATCAGCTCAGAAGCTATGATGAACATTTGCTCACTTCTGGCAGGTCCTCTGTGGCCCATCTGGAACAAATTAGTTTTCTTGGCACTGTTTTACCCACACTGTAAACTCTTTGGGGCAGCGAACAGTAGCTGGCACTAGCCCTAATCTCCAACTGAGCTCCCTAAGTACTACAGCAGTATAAATAAGTAGTAATTAGTTCTAAGCAATCACAGTCCCACATGGTAGCCTGAATCAGGGAAGGATTAGGATGGAGCTAGAAACTTAATTTTTCTTCTATCTCAGTGGAACAGAGGAGTGATGTGGGCATTTTTTTCTTGTTTCTCTAGTCATTCTTTTTCTGGAGTAGAAGCTTCCCATCTTTGGTTTCCACAATTTGGTGGAATTTTAGGAAAATCTGTTTCAACTCTGACTCAACTGAGCAAGCATGTATTCAACAGCATCCCAGACTGGCAGAACATATAAGCACGTATCTAGGTGGTGACAAGTTACCATACAAATTTGGTCTGGATCAGACACGAGTGTGTGTGATCTTCATGCTTCTCATAGGTTGGCTGGTAGGAAATGTCTGACTTGTGTAGACATCTGAACAACTCATTCTCAAGCTCTTTACAGGCAGTGAAGAGCAAGTCATCAGGGTTGGTGGAGTTTATGGGATATTTCACTTCATTCTACATTTGATAGATGAGTCCTTATGTTGAACAGCTGGTTCAGATGTGGACATTTACTTTACAAACATTTGGGTGGATTCAGTTCCAGCTGAGACATCTGAATGAGTAGGTATAACCATGGATGCTAGCCAGCTGAGCTCCTACTAGTCAATGGAGATACAGTCTTCAGCCAGTAAAACCTGGCTTATACAAAATAGACGCCAGGGGTGAGATTCACTTGCCTAAAAGTAGATGTCTAACATCACTTAGGTGCTGTGGGTGTCTCACCTGGACTCCTCATACTGCCAGAAATCCTCCAAATCATCCTGTAAATCTTGCTATCCCTGTCTCGGATGTCTCAGTGCCTTAGGTCATCCCAAATGTCCTGGCTATGTTTAGGCAACTGTATCCTCACTCTCTAGGCTGGCTAGTTAGACCGTTCTGTGTTTGCTCCACTGGCTGCATTGACTAGATGTCTTCTTACTGTAGTAAGCTTGGATACCTAGTGTGAAGAGAGACACCTAAATGTAAGTGGTTTAACCTCAAAATTAGTCCTGTGCCTTGTATAGAGTTGGGTTGTGTCTGGCCCTCTACTGACCTGACTGCTGCTGATGTTCTTGTGGTCTTCTGGGAATGTTTGTAGGCAGCTCCACTAGAGCAGCAGCCTTACTTTCCAAAATTAGGTACTATTTTGGAAGAAACTTCTTGTAACTTCTGCAGAGCCACTTGTATCTCCAGAGTGCAAAGGTTTCAAGCTACTTGTGCTTTCCTGTTTCTTGCCCAAACCACAAGTGTTGCTTGGTTGTAGTAGTGGCCATGCAGGTGTGGATAGTCCCCAAACCATGAACATTGTTGTCTGGTCTGTGTATACTGCACAGGGAGGTGGGTGCAGGCAGAACAGGACACATACCACTACCTGCCTCGCTGGTTCTTCTCACACATGGTGAAGAAGCTGATGACTGGTGATGAGACTTGTGCTGTAAAGGCAGGAGGAATGAGCAACCATGCAGGCAGAACTTCAAATGAGTGAAAAGACTGTGCTGATGCTGATGTGCCTGGTGTCAACCTCCTGCTTGTCAGGGGCTCTGGTCAGTGCTGTTACAGATACTTCATGGTGCAGCTAGATTAGGAAAAATATCCTTCCAAATAAAAAAAAAAGTCCTTCCAATACCTGAAAGGGGCCTACAGGAAGGCAGGGGAAGATCTGTTCTCAAGGGTTTGTAGTGACAGGACGAGAGGTAATGGTTTTAAGCTAGAAAAGGGTAGATTTAGGTTGGACATTAGGAAAAAGTTCTTTAATATGAGGGTGGTTGATCACTGGAACAGGTTGCCCAGAGAGGTGGTGGAGGCCCCATCCTTGGAGGCATTCAAGGTCAGGCTTGATGTGGCTCTGAGCAACTTGTCCTAGAGATGTCCCTGCTTATTGCAGGGGGGTTGGACTAGATAACCTTCCAACCCAAATTCATTCTATGAAATGAACTGGGAGCTCGAAAAATGCATGGGTCCTGAGGAGGCTTAATTTGCTGTTTGCCTCCATCCATTGCTGGCAGTAGTGCCTGCCTCTGTCCTCTGATGGATGCAAGTCCACATCAGTTCCAGTGAGGTGGAAATAAGGCAGACAGCCCTGGGAGAAGGGGAAGGAAGCAAGAGGGGAGACTGCTTGACGTTGTTCTGCATGTCCAGACGCAATGCCAGAGGGCAAGAACTTGTACCCAGCAAGAAGGGGAGATGCCAAGGACAGGGGTCAGGAGAACAGCTGTGGCTTCTCTGATCACTGACGTGGATGATATGATGCTGATACAAGTTTGCTGTAGGTCAGCAAAGTGCTTAGCACCAAAGCCAAAGGGAGCCTGGCTCTGCCAGCTCTGATGATGTTGCCAGACCCCTGTGCAGGAGCAGGAATTTTGGGGAGGTTCAATCAAGATGCCTGATACCCCAGGGGACTATTCAGGGTGCATGTCTGCTGGCTAAAGGACCCGGCAATGAAAGTCCAAATAAACCTAGAATAGGAGAAAACAGAACAAATGGCTCGTTCCCCTCACATCTGAAAGCTGTGAGAGGAACATTCCTCTGAACCTTCCTCACAGGAGGTGGTGGCAGGCAATTTTCAACTCTCTGGCAGCAATTTTCAGCTCTCTGGCCTATTGCTGAGGTGCCCCACAACCCTGGAAACTTTCTAGTGGTTCATCTTCCCCCTCTCCTCCACCATGATCTAGGCATCATCCTTGTTCTGGTCTTCCTATGCAATGGCAAGATGCTCTTCAGCAGAGGATGTCCATAGACACTTTCCCAGTTAATACCCCATTGTTGATGTCCTAGTTTACCATATGACCAAATTTTTTATAGTGGGCAAGACTCCTGATAACTTGTTTCGGAGCCTTAGTCTCATTCCTTCACTGTTCCAGCTGGTCATGTCCCATCAGTTCCTAGTGATGTCCCTTGCAAAGGTTTTCTCTCCCTGAATCCAGTCAAGTCTTGTGAATCTGGACAGCTCAGTACTCTGGACACAAATTTCTTTTGTGGTTGGGCTTGGATCTCAGCTTGACTGACTAGAGGTATGTTGTGCTGTAATTTGGAATTAACACTGGACTCTTTACCATGATGGACACTGAGGTGTTTGGAGATAACCAAAGAAAGATCCATTACCAATGAGTGCTCAGGTGAAAAAGAAAACACGTGGGCCAAGGTCTACCTGTGAAAGTGGGGATGACCCCATGAGGATCTCTTGAGGTGATGGTTTCAGGGTCCAGAGAGCAGAAAGGAACTGGTAAGATGGTCTTGGCTGAGGGAAGACCAATACTGAGGACCATCAAGTGCTCTTTATTGGGTCTTTTCTGCTAGAATGAAGTTGCCTTTTCATAATTTTTAAAATAAATTTAATCCAATGGAATGGCAGATTCTGTGTTTTGCATCTGCAGAAACTTTAACTGAACTTTAGGCATCCTGAAACTGGATTTAACATCTTGTGGAAGCAGATATTAATTCAAATATTATCACAGGCTGAACAGTCGTGGGATTGTTAAAGTTAGAAATTACTTAAATGATGAAATTGTGCTGTATTATAGAATATATGTATTATATGATTTGCTGGAAAGATCATGAATGTTTTTTGTGAATGAAGGGAGAAAGATATGTAGAAACAGTGTGAACTTTGTATTTAATTCAGACAAGTTAAATCAGGGTGGGTACTTTTCATGGAATGTTTCTTGCTGAACTTACTTATTTCAGTGATAGTGAATATTAGATTCCTGATTAGAATTTACAGTCAGATTGTGTCTGAATAATTGGAGATGAATTTAGTTATTGCTTAGTTGTTAAATTATGCTTAAGCATGTGTTTAACATGAGTTCAGAGGCATGATTTAGACTTTTAATATAGATGTTCTGAAGTGGGGCTACAAGAAGGCTGGGGAGGGACTTTTCATGAAGGCCTGTAGTGATAGGATGAGGGGTAATGGGTTCAAACTGGAAGAGGGGAGATTTAGATTGGGAATTAGAAGGAAATTGAGACACTGGCACAGGTTGCCCAGGGAAGTTGTGGATGCTCCATCCCTGAGGTGCTCAAGGCCAGGTTGGATGGAGCCTTGAGAAACCTGCTCTAGTGGGAGGTGTCCCTGCCATGGCAGAGGGGTTGGAATGAGATTATCTTTGAGGTCCCTTCCAACCCAAACCATTCAATGATTCTATGTTGATAAGTGCAGTCTAACAAAGGATTTTGGGTGACCCCTGCCTTAATCAATTCTGTTCTGGAATCAGTGACTCCTGAAGATCTGTATTCCGGTTTGAGCTGTGTCACAGCTTTGCTGCATGAGAAAACAATACAAGATTTTAGTTTTCAGTGCTCTAGTTTTACCACTGCTAGAATAGGGACAAGATCTTTGCTCCTTTTTGTGTGAAGGTGATATTGAGCTGTTGTTAAGGGTGAGGAGATGTTTGCCTGCCAGAGCCCGAGGGCTTGCACTGTGCAGTTAAAGTGCAATTATTTTGTTTTGTTACTGGTTTAATTATACTAATTTTCCCATTCTTCTTTCCAGGTGAAGCCGACCAAAGACTCTGTGTACTTTGGAGCACTTCTCTTTCTATACACAGGCGATTTCTACCTGAATATCAAATTCCATGAGGACAACTGCAGCAGGGATCTGCCTCTCTCCTGGTTCTGCCTTCCCAGTGTCCACATCCGTGCCACGGAGCCTGTGGTCTAAACTGAGCTGTGAATGTGCTGTGTGCTACTTGATTAACCACAGTGCACAGAAATGCTTGGCACATCCTCTGCTTGACCCCAGCTTGTTTCTGTCCAACCCCAGGCCACAATCCCTACTTTGGAGGAACAGCTGAACACTTTGGGAATTGGCTGATAGTCATTTGGGCAGCTGCTTTAGCTAATTTCAGAGAGAGAGAGAGACAGATTATAACTATGCTAGAGTTTTCCTCTGTTTCCAAAAAGCCTTTGAAACTGCTATTTATATGCATTATGCTTTCATATACTCTATTGATATCAGTGGGTTTGAAGGGGTCTTGAGGGCTCAATTACAGAGAGCTGAATTTAACTGTGTGTTTGAAGGTCTCAATTCCAGTTTGAATAATCCCATTTTAGCACTTTTCAGCAAGAGTTGTATGTCTGTATGAGTTTCCTCCTGACTTAGGCTGGACCTGTGGCATGTACCCTTGAGGTGTAGTTCTCCCTTAGATTTGTTGACAAGCTTGTTCTTGTTGAGTATTTGGTGTCCTCCTATTAGTAGCAATGCTTTTTCTTGTGTTACTGAAATAGTCAGTGTGCCTCCAGTTATTTCATTCCTCCCCTGAGCCCAGTGCCACTTGCTCCTGGTAAAGTCACTGCTGTGAGTTTGGTAGATCTATGAACAGGAATGAAAGGAGGTAATGAAAAGCTAAAGAGTTTTGTCCTTGAGAAAGGAGATAAACCAACCTTTGGGTTGCCTGGGGCTTGCCTGTGAATTCGGGCTGTACAGTTCTGTTTTGTACAATCACAATTGCGTGAAACATTTGCAAATGCTTGAAGAGCCACCAGAATTAATCAGCTGGTCATTAATATCACTTTGTAAACTCCTCTGGTCAGAGTTTTTGTGCTAATAGACTGGGCTTGATTTTGTGGTGGTTTTTTCCTTTCTTTTTTTTTTTTTACAATGATTAAGCTTAATTATTAGGCAATTAAGACCATGGAATTCCTGTCCATAAAAGTAATTGATGAATGTACTGAAAATTTAACCTGTTGTCT
Organism: Brachypteracias leptosomus; assembly: GCA_013401335.1. Classification (NCBI taxonomy): domain Eukaryota; kingdom Metazoa; phylum Chordata; class Aves; order Coraciiformes; family Brachypteraciidae; genus Brachypteracias; species Brachypteracias leptosomus. The sequence continues at coordinate 153,601 of VYZX01014592.1, read as the reverse complement.
TTCAGAGTAATGTTTTTGTATAAAGAGACCCCCATTTACCCCATGTAAAGCAGGGAGATGCTGTGATTAATATATTATTTCATGGACCATATGTTTCAAACCTGTCTCAAACTTTTCTTAAATTCACAGCCTGCAGCTCTTGAATTTGGTGGTGGGAGTATCCTTTCAGGGATGGATACTCCAAGATGTGGCAAGGGCACTCCAGTTAACTCCAGTTAGCTCCATACATGCCAAATCTACATGCACAACCTCTTTGCAGATTTTTTTGTTTGTTGAGGCTTCATCCAAATGTGGGCACTTAGTGCCTGACCTGGTCCATCTTGCTCATGCTGTGGAGCACTAGCCCAGGTAGTCTGGCTCTCTGCACCGTGCCCAGTTGTGCTTTTAGGGGTGACTGGTGTTTTCTGTAGGAATGACAGTGCTCAAAACTCAATTCATTGCATGTTTGCAAATGACTGTAATATTTTCATCCTAAGCATATTTCTAATTTGAGGCAATGATAGCTATAGCATGATATTTCCAGTGTATGCAGGGTGTTATCTCCAAAAAACTGTATTGTGGCAATGTTATCAGTGTTTGCTCTTGAGCTGTGGCTCCATATACACTTTTGAATGCCAGAGTGGAAGTCTTCAGTCTTAAACTAATGGAAATCTGGGACTGATTGAAGATTTACTTGCAGTGATGTATTGCTCTGTCAGCTGCCAGCATGCAGTGTCCAGTAAGAAAACTGTTCCTTAGACCTGGTGTTTCCTTAGTCTCTGTGGTTCTAGGCCAGAGACACCCATGGAAAAAGGGTCCAAGCAACTGAGTTGGGCGTGTTTTTGTGTTAGTGGAGCTTGGCTGACCAGTTTGTGCCATGAGGTTGAATTCTCTCTCACTCCATAGGCATATACACAGAAAAATAAGATCTCAGGAGAGCAGGAATTAAACCACTTAATCTTCTCCATAAAAGCTTGCTTTTGACATGTGTCTCTGTACTTTGTTACGCAACACTGTTGCAGCAAAATCCAAATTGGGTTTTATTCAGCATTCCCAGCAGGTAATCTGCAGATGCTAGGAATACAGCTAAGGCTTTGTGAAGACCACATTGCATTGGAGACAAAAATATTGTGAAGCAGATGCTGTTGCAGTCAGGATGCTTCAGCTTACGCAGCTGAGGGATCATTTCCTGGTTTATTTTTGAGAGTGTTCTCTGAGAACAGAGGATATTGTTCCGTGATGCTGATACTGGGATGCAGCACTCCTATGCCCTTTACTTATAAAGGAACCTGATCCACACCCTGCTGAAGCTGTTGGAATGGGAAACAGGTTTTACTACAACAAAAGCAAGCTGCATATTTACAATATGCCATTATAATCTGTCATATGTGCTCATAAATATAAGTTCTCATGTGTGAGCTGGCCCTTCATGTTTTATCTGTTCATTTGATAGTAGACCATGGTCAACTTTGATGCTTAGTTGCTTTTGGCATTGAGGTTATCCTTCCCAATTTTCTCATATTTCTACTTGTCTTGGTGAGAGAGATGAAACACAAGAAATTCTTCCTTATGGAGATCACTTGTGACTTGTCCAGAAGGAGAATATTTAAGTGTCAGTGTAATTTGGAGAAGGGTGAGGGGAAGGTGTTTGAAATGAGAATACTTCATTGCTTTGGGTTTTCTTTTTAGTGGGAGTTTTCACTGGGATTGCTGTCAGGATTGGCCCTTGCAGTGCTTGAAAGAAGAGTAATACTTTTCTGATCTGCTCTCCTTGTCTGGAACTGAAAACTTGCTTTTATTTCTCCGAACCACCACGAATATGATGAGCCAAACTGCACGTTGTTACACAGATGTAAATCTGATATGATCCCACTTGGTTGAGTTAAATCATTCCTAATTTAAATCACCATTGCTGAGAGCAGATGTTGGTCCAATATACGTATGCATTGGAGAAGCATAAGTTGTGCAAATTCCACTGTCTGAATAAATACTTATCTTGTGTTATTTCATCTTTGCCTATCTCTTCTATCTATAAGTCTTGATAGTGTTCTTATGTGTTTTTACTGATAATAATAACATACCTCTTGATGCTGCATTGTCTCTGAAATAATATATTTGACCCTGGAAGTGAAATTTCAGCTTCACTGAAACTTTGTCTTCCCCAATGAACTCAGAGCTTATGCAACGTGTATGCTCAATAGTGTGGCTCCTGTGTCAGTGTCCATGAAATGTTAGCTGAGGGGAGAGGGATATACTCATGTGAAAGGTTATTTATGCCTCAGTATCCTAATATTGACAGTAAGGGTGGTGAAACACTGAAATAGGTTGTCCCTGAGAGGTGGTAGATGCCCCATCTCTGGAAACATTCAAGGTCAGGTTGGATGGGCCTCTGAGCAACCTGATCTGGTTGAAGAAGTCCCTGCTCATTGCAGGGGAAACTGGACTAGACGACCTTTAAAGATACCTCCCAATCCAACCTCATTCTATGATCCTTTCCATCCTCGACAGAAGCAGTTCAAAGGCTGGAAGGAGGACCACTTATGGAGATGGTATGTCTGGGAAGACTGACTGGAAGCACTTATTTTGTGTGTATTATCTGATGTCCAATCCTCTTTGAGCTCCTTCTGTCAGGCAGTCCTAAGGGTTCTGTGTTTGGATTCCCAATCAAGAAGCTCTTAAGCTTTCCTTAGTGAGAGCCAGCTGCAGTCTCCCTGTCTCAGGTTCCCTTCCTGGGTGTGGACTTTGCCTTTCACTGAAGTGGGACTATGCATCCATCCTACTTGAGCTATGCACACTACAACAGTGCTGTCTGCCAACTCCCTGGGATGTTAATCATGCCTTCTACAGCTCTGGGCTTTCAACTCAGCTCTTTGGACACAGGCTTTCCTACAGGTATGTGCTTTGCAGAGGTTTCTGAACACTAGTGCTCTTTTTTTAATACAGAAGACAGGCAGATGTGGACAATTTTCATGTCCAGTGTTCAATGTTACATGTTTATTTCTGCAGGTTAGACCATGCTGGGGTTTATGTCAGGGTCCTTGGGTTTCCCAGCAGCTTTTCAGCTCTTGATTTCTCATCTCTTTCCCACCTCATCCTTCCCACTCACAGGAAGGATCAATGTCTTCTTTTCTTTTTCTCCCTCATTCCTCTGCATCTCCATCAGAGCCCTCCTAACACTTCGGTCATTACTGGGGAAGAAAATTGCTTCAAACTCAATTTCAGCTGTTGAAATGAGCTGGAGTTTGGTTTTCATATCCTCTTTTAAAAGCATCTTGATATATTTCCATCTGGTGTTGCTTGTTGGAGTGATACTTAAGCTGCTACATTTATGAAGCATAAATTCCATAACACCAATGAGACTTGTGCTTTAATGTAGGTGACATGGCATTTAACATGTATTGATTACTTATTTCCCCCGTGTTTCTGATTCAGCAAGATACCTAAGCATATGCCTAATGTTAAGCTCATTAATAAACCCAGTGATTGAAGCTAATTCAGTCACACATCTGCCTGAGGAACTTGCTAAATCTGTATCCAGATGCATGATCTGCATCTGAACCTGCAAGTTTGAGGCTGGGGCCCCTGTCCCATTACATCTCATGGGCTGTCTCATTCTTGGATCACCACTGGCTCCCAGGAACTCTGCTACAAGAAGAAGAAATCTCATAAAAATTGAGCACTGTCATTTTAAAACATGAAGGATAGATAAATAAAATGAATCTCGGAGTGCAGAACATCCATCCTTCCAGGCCAGTGTTTCCCTCAGTGTATATCTATACCAATCACAGTAATGAACCTTGAAGGCATCAATCACACGAATAGACTTGCTTGGGAAATCTGGTTATGCCCAAAGGCTGTGCCCAGGGGCTGTGTGCTGGGTGAGCCAGCCCTCATCCACCTCCTGCCTGCAGCTGCTCTTCCAAGTGTTCCTCTTCCAAGGGCTGGTACCAGCACAGGCTGGGCCAATGTTCTCTCAGCCTCCCCATCTCCACATCCCTAGGAGAACTCCCCAGGAAGTGCTCAGAAATTGGCATAAGGCATATGTGAACAGTGAGGAAACACTGCACCACTCCTGTGACAAGGGAGCACTGGATCTTCTGAAGAATTTATCACGGCCCAATGTGCTTTGATATCATGACTGAAGAAGGGCAATTTCAGCCCCTTTTCAGCATGTATTCAGATTGAACAAAACAATTTAGACACTGCCAGAAGGAAATCAGGCCAACTATTGAAAGGGTTTAACAATGAACATCTTGTTAATGGCTGTGAGGGTGCCATCACTGATCTGTGTCAGAAGCAGGGCCCTTTGCTCTCCAAAGTCTGCCCATGTTCTTACAGAGTGGTCCAAGTCGATGGCTGAAGTGATGCCATGGTCCAGTTTAGGCATCCTCCTACTACCTCCCTTCCAGCAGTTCAGATCTGGAGCACAGATGCTGTTCCCTCCACATCTCTTTGCTCATTCACCTCTTCACATGGCCATGCCAGGCTGAACCCATGCAATGAGTTGGGCTTGAAAAAGGGAACAAAAAGACAGGGGAATGTTTTCCTTTAGTGTGTGTCCACACATGTGGGCACTGGGGTTACTGATGGGCAGCTCAATCTGTTGAAGCCTGTGAGGTTGCAGCATCCCTCACAGACACATTGGCAGAGCTCTTTGGGACAGCAGAGGGGTAAATATCACTGGCACAGGTTGTCCAGAGAGGTGGTAGAGGCCCCATCCCTGGAGACACATTCAAGGTCAGGCTTGACCTTGAGCAACCTGACCTAGTTAGAGATGTCCCTGCTTGTTGTAGGGGGGTTGGACTAGACCTTTAGAAGTCCCTTCCAACCCAATACATTCTATGATTCTATGAAATAAGCAGTGGGAGGAAAGGAGGGTAGAAATGCTGAGAGAAATGGCACAGGGCCACAACCAGAGCCACCTCCACGAGGTGCCCGAAGTTAACTGGGATGAATCAAGGCCAAGTGGGTTATGTAACTGCCACAACATTAAAAATAGGTTACGCTGTATATTAAGATTTCATTTATAAATTGTTTATAAAGCATTCATAAATGTTGGATGTGGTAAGCACGTTACGCACGCAAATGCTTTGTGTTCAGACATTATGGATGGCTGCTGCAGGTAGTAGAGAGGTTAAGTCACAGTTCTGGAGACCAGCAGTTCAATAGCAATAGACAATAAATGATTCATCAATCACACATGTATTAAGCATTTATGTGTTCTTTACAAATGGGACCTTAATATGAAATGTGATCTTAAGATGTGTGAAACTGGGAACTTTGCCCCTTTCATAGTTTTTTTTTTTCTTTCTAAAAAAACCCCATTAAAATACCTCTCAAATCACCAGTTTAATAATGATTGTGCTTTCCCTCACCTCTGGTTTGAGAGAGGCCACAAGCTCCAGAGAATTAAAAAGGGTTCATGAAACAAGTGAGGCATTTGGATGTACTCCCTTCTGCTTGCAAATATGTTCTGTGTCAGTTGAGGGCATGGGCTCCGGGGATGCAGGAGGATGTCATCCCAGAAGGTTGTCATCTTGCCAGCTAGGGTGTCTGCAGATCCCTGGAGGAAGCACAAGAGCAAAGGTAATGTAAGTGTAAAGAGAAGAGCAGAAGAGCCATGAGATGAGACTTAAACAAGGTAATTTAATTCACTAAAATAAACCCTACAGCCAGCTGTGGGCATTTGCTTATGTGGAAGATGCTGCCAGAGAAGATGCCACCACTGCAGACCCACACCACAAGGCAGATGAGGTAAGAGGTTTAAGGCATAAAGCTGTAAAGCCTGCTCATCCCATCCCATCCCATCCCATCCCATCCCATCCCATCCCATCCTCACTCTCTTGGTGCTCCTGAGCTCCTCAAGACTATCTTTATCAGTGGAAGAGATACAAGATGCTTCTGTCTTTCCACAGTTGGCTGAAGTCCTGGCCTCTTGAGGAGGGCATTGCAGGGACGTGACCCAGGTTTGTAGTAGTTGAATTGTACAGCAATTAGTGGCCACTTCCATGTGGTGTCAGAACAAAGCCCTTGGATAATGAGCATTTAAATTTAGCACAAAAGTAAGACAAAATATATGCAAATGCTTTGGGATAATATTTTCAGTACAAATACTGGGTAAATCTACCAGATTTTCCCTTTTATATAGCTCTCCAAATGTTGCTGCTGTTGGTTTCAACATAAAATAATGTCCTCCACTATATTGAGGCCTTGGGGTCACATGAGCTCTGCTGGGAGAAACAACAGAAGGGCTCAGTGATGTTATTAACACAAGCCTCTTTATTTAAAACCACTAGATATGAACAGGAGCCACGTGATGAGCTGTTGTGATTTACAGGGCAGTCACCTGTGCTCTCCAGGAAATCCACAGGGAGAAAGGGTTTCTGTGAGGAAACACCTGCCCTGCATCAGAAAAGTCTTGTCTCCAACCTCAAATGTCTTTTCTTTTTGTCAGTGGCAACAGAGAGGCCAAGGTGACTAGTTGAGATGGAGGCTTCCATTCACCAGACCACTGTATTGGGGTGAGATAAATCCCTCTGCCCTGTCCCATCAAATGTGGATGAAGTTAGCTAATGGGAGACCCCACCTGGAGTACACTGTTCAGCTCTGGGGCCCCAGCATAAGAAAGATATGGACCTGCTCAAGCAGGTCCAGAGGAGAACCACAAAAATGATCAAGGGGCTGAAGTAACTCCTGTATGAGGACAGGCTGAGAGAGTTGGGGTTGTTCAGCCTGGAGAAGGCTCTGGGGAGACCTTACTGCAGCTTTTCAATACTTAAAGAGAGCTTGTAAGAAAGATTGAGAAACTCTTTATCTGGTATTGTAGAGATAGGACAAGAGCTGATGGCTTTAAACTGAAAGATATTAGAAAGAAATTCTTCGCTGTGAGGGTGGTGAGACACTGGCACAGGTTGCCCAGAGAGGTTGTGGATGCTCCATCCCTGGCGGTGTTCAAGGCCAGGTTGGATGGGGCCTTGCACAACCTGATCTAGTGGAAGGGGTTTCTGCCCGTGGCAGGTGGGTTGGAACTAGGTGATCTTTAAGGGCCCTTCCAACCCAAACCATTCTATGGTTCTGTGTGTTTAAAAGGACCTAGGGAGACACCTCTGCATACAAACAGCATGAGCACAGGACCCTCATTGCTTTGGAGGTGGGCTAGAACAAAACCCTTTCCCTCCCCATCCAAGGTGCAGTTCCATGGGGGCCAGGTCTGCATGTGGGCTCTTCAGTGCTACAAATCCCAGGACTGTGGCTCATTCCCAGTATTTTTCCTTTGTGCAAAGCACACCATTGGCCAGGTGTGCAGTGACCTTCTGGGTGAGCAGGACATCACGCGGTGTGTCAGCGAGGAGCCACGTGCTGGGGAAATGCAGCTCTCCTGGGGACCACCAGTGTAAAATGTTCAGGGAAAGGGGGGAAACCTGCTGCAGCTTTATTTTGACTTTGTGCAGACCTGCTCTGATGAGACCCTCAGCTGTTGCTGAATGACCATGGTCATATTTTCCCTCTCTCTTTTCCCCACACCCCTCGCTGTGCTGTAGATAAGGCAGCAGTGTTTTGGCAGCTGGGAAGTGATGCTCTATCTGTTTGCACATGTAGGCCACTGATGGAAACGTGTCACCCATCAGTGTTACTGGGGTTTAGTTTGCCTCTGCTCATTGCACTGGGGACATTGGCTGGTTCTTCTGGTGGCAATGCAGAGAGCAGTGATGCTGGGCACAGATTACAGACGTCTGCATTCAAAACTTAATCCCTGCATCAGCCTTGCTCACCATTCTATTCTAAGGCTTAGCTCCAAACCTCTTTTTCCACCTACCTCTTTAGATTTTCAATTTCAGGGACTTTTTTCTGACATCAGATTCATTTATTTTGTAATCCCTCATCCTTGTTTTTGTCACTTTTCTGCAAGTAAAACTGTGCTGTTTTGTGTTTGACCTAACCCTCAGTTTCTGAGTTTGGAGTGGTCAGAGAAAGTCCCAGGGTCTGTGCCATGGATGAAGTCCTCCTCTCTGCTTTCAAATGGGTCCTTCACCTGCTCAAGGCTTGTCCACTTCCCATCCTTCTCTCCTGCCTGCCTTATTTCAAGGTTAGGCACTGGGAGGAGAATAAGACCCCTTCCTGGCTAGGCTCTCCCTTCAGATCTGGTACATCTGATTTGAATTAGCCCATCACACAGTTGTCCTCTCTTCCCTTGTCTATTGGTCCTCCCACTGGCTCCCAACCACCACACAGGCAAGACTCAGGTTCTGGAGACCTTGGTGCATTGGAGAGGGGGTAGGAAGAAAGGAGATTTAGTATCACCTTACTATCTCCTGCAAAATCCTTGTTTTGTTGCTTAGTGACAACATCTTTATACTCCGTCTCAGTGCTACATGTAAAATACTGAATGCAAAGTGCTGCCGTGCTGCAAGAAGTTCAGGTTCACTAAATGCCACATCTCCCTGCTCAGTGCTGCTGATGTTCCCAGCTCCTCTTCTAAACACTAAAGGACACATCAGGTCCTAGCACCACAGAGTGCCAAGCCCCTGTCCCAGCTCTGTGGCAGTGTGGTGCTTAGCCAAAGCAGTGGTGGTGGTCTTGATCTCTCTGGAGAATTCAGGACATCCCAAATATTGCTGGTGTCCAGGTGGGTGGGATCTGGGGGCAGATTCAGGCTCCCTAGGAAGAGAGTGTTCCTCAGACCACCCTGCAGAGCTCAGGAGTGCGAGGCAACTGCCTCGCACGTGGAGATGTGGCCTCACTTAGCTTGACCCAAAGTTTATTTTTACTCCAGAGCCTTTCCCAAGGGGAAACACTTCAGCAGCTCTAGTTCTCACTTCCATCTGAAGGTATAAAGACAACTCCTAACTGTTTTCAAGCCTCCATCTTGGTGATACTATAATTCACATTAAGAGAGGACTGGAACTACAGGCAGTCCAACCCCAATAGTCAAGCAAGGGAGCACGTTGCCCAGCCACGTGCTCTTACCTCAACTTGTGCACCTTGTGCTTGTGGGTCCAACAAAAGCAGAATAGAATAGAACAGAACAGGATATGATAGAATATTTCCACTGGAGCAATCATCCATTCAACTGCCTGACCCCTCCAGGGCTGACCAAAAGTTAGAGCGTGTTATTAAGGTCATTATCAAAATGCCTCTTAAACATGGACAAGCATGGGGCATACACCACCTCTCTAGGAAGGCTGTTCCAGTGTTTGACCACCCTCTCAGTAAAGAAATATCCCCACCCCAAAACCAAGCAATGTGAACTGGCAATGATTGATGAATCAGGATTGGGCCACCCTCCTTATTGCAGCCTGTGGCAGTGGGAAGTGGAGAAGGTTTTTTGTGCCTTCTCAAATCTCCTCTCTGGTAGGAACAGTTGGTGGCCACTCATTTGTCACCAAGCAAAGCTGGGAGACACAGATTTGGTCTCTGGCTTGAGATCCACCTTGTTACTGGTAACTGGATGTGCAAGATAAATCAGCCAAAACCAAAATAGTGGCAAAATCCAGCTGTACCAGAGAGAAGAGATGGGGGGTGAATGCCTGGTTCAATCAAAATGAAGTGGCTGCTGTATGAAAATATGTATTTTATGGGCTACCTGTGACTGACAATGCACCAAATGTATTTTGGACAGTCTGCCTTGCTCGTAAACTCGACCTAATCGACTCTGGGGACTGAAGTGGTTGCAGCAGCCTTGACTACATCAACTCAATATTCCATTTTTGTCTTGTTTGATACCATTTCATACGAGGCAGCACACTCTCAGCCAAAAGCTGCATTGCTATTCTTATAACAAAAGAACAATCTCCTCTCTTTTTAGGTGAAGTCTCCGTTTGCATTAGGAGTGCTCTGTGGGTTTGGATACACAAACATGCTTTATCCAGGGGAAATATTGAGCAGGGTTCCTGGTAAGGCCTCAGCTCACGTGTCTTGGAAAAAAAAGTAGAAAGTCAGGGCTGCAGCAACACATTTGGCCTGGGTTTTTATATCTGCCATGCTGGGCAGCAAACCTGCACCTGCAATGGTGCACAGGAGGGCTGTAACAGGGAGAACATGCCTCTAGAATGGATTTAGAGATAATAAGAAATCATCTTAATGCGACTGTTGAATGTACAAGGGATCTGGTAATAGTTATCACAGGTACACTTTCATTAACTCCCTTTAATTTAAAAGCTCGGGGTTTGCAGCAATCTTTTACAGGCATGAAAAAGTCAAATCAAATAAAAAAAAAAAAATCATGCTGAGGTGCAGGGCTGCTGCTTCCCCCAGGAGCTGGAGAGCACAGCCTGAAATCCATCTGCAGTGAGCCCTCCAGCCGGGTCTCACAGCCCTTCATGGGCCAGGCAGGCACTGCCAGTCCTGCCTGAAATACCCAGTTCCATCCATTACCCCCTTATCTCTTTGCAGCAGGGACCCACGCTCACTGCCTACAATGGGGCTTGGGTGGGACCTTTCCAATGAGTGAAGCACAAGTGACAGCACCTACCACGTCACCAGAGCTCCAGGTGAGAGAGTGAGGATGTGGCAATAATGTTCCTCCATCCTGGAATAACCCATGCTCATATCTATTGGGGGAAAAAAGAAAAAGAAAATAGATGGTTTAATATCCAAGCTTAGAATAGTTCTGCAACAAAACCCTAAATTATATAATTAGGATGCAATGTAGCTGTCCTGAAAGTGAATGAACTATTCAAGCTACCCAATACCTCAGCTGCACAGATCAATAAACATGCCAGAGGAATCAGGGATTTCAAACAAAAGCCCTTATCTTATGAAACTTGTAATTGCTGAGTGGGAGGAGATAGACGATTGCTTCCACACAAGGTTGCCCCCACTCTCCTCCTCCACTGCCCACCCTCCACCCTGCAGAGGTGACACTAAATGCTGGCAGGGAACGAGAAGAAAAGCCAACCCAACTACGTGTTGGTTGACTTCTCAACACCTTGCTGAGCTCTGCTCCTAGTTTTTCTGCGAGCAGTTCAGCTTTATGAAAGACTTTGTAGCTATCCAGGCATTTCAGAGCACACATGCCAGGAAGGCTGTAGGAAATTTTGGTGCAGTGATGGAGTGTTCCCCGGGCTGCAGGAGGAAATGGGTTTATTTGCGGAAGCAGGATGAGGGGTGGGGACAGAGAAAGGAAAAATAGTTGGGTTCAGGAAAGGTTTATTAAAGGAAAATAGATGCTATCTGTGTTGTGACACATATGTTGCCAGCTCGGCTTCAATGGAGGACCCTGCTCCATAGGGAGTGTGGTGTAACAACGTGGTGACCTTCGGGGACAGGTGAAGGGGTTTAGCTGCTTTGTTTAACAAGTCCCCTCACCTTGCAGTTGAGATTTCTGTCATAGGTGAATTATTAAGAGAGGCCATCATTATGGGGTTAACTAAAAGGGTTTTGTTAATGATTAGATGGTAATTTATTGGTGATTGAAAAGCAAATAGTAGTCAAATGTTGATTAAATAATAATTGAATGTTGGCTAAATAGCAATTTAACAATGACTTGACAATGATTTTAATAATTTAGGCAATGATTTAGTGATTTAAATGATCAAACACTACTGCTTACTACACTTGTAATAATTAAACTATAGCTGGAGATATATATAAATGTTACTAGCTTACAATATATTCTAGGCATAAAAGGTATTTAGGTAAAATATCACTTACTTCATTCTAGATATCAGATGTCAAGTAAGGGATCTCTCAACCTTCAGGGGTAACCTTGAGAGGTTACCTTGAAAGTCCCAGGGCTGGGAACTTTTACTGGGGTAAAATAGGAATGCAAAGGTAGTACCTTGTGGTTATCACAGGGGTAGGAAATATGTACGTATGAGCATCTTCTGGGTGCTTTCTCTGTGGTGTATCCTGGGCATCTCCTTGCCTGTGATGTTTGCCTTCACATCATCACTAGCTTGAGCAGTAATGTGTGAAATATGGGATTAGGAGCTTATCTGGACAAAGGAGAGCTGAGATATCTTCTTCCTGAAGATGAGAAGTTGAGATGAAAGGAATGGCCATTACCCATTGTTGTGTATCAGTCTGCAGACAATATCCAAGTCAGGGTAAGGGTTCAACATCAATGAGGCTGATTGATTGATAGACAAAGCAATTATTTTATGCTAAAAAACAGTATCTGGAGAAAGGACTCAAACTGGAAGAGGGGAGATTTAGATTGGAAATTAGAAGGAAATGCTTTACTCAGAGGGGGGTGAGACACTGGCACAGGCTGCCCAGGGAGGTTGTGGATGCTCCATCCCTGGAGGTGTTCAAGGCCAGGTTGGATGAGGTCCTGGGTGGCCTGTCTGGTGGGAGGTTGGAACTAGATGATCTTGAAAGGTCCTTTCCAACCTAAACCATTCTATGATTCTATGACTTGGCAAGGAAATCTGGGTCACAAACTGAACCTCTCCATGCTACATGAAAGAAAGACCAACACAGTTAATCTGGACTTTACTTCATGTGCTGGAGCCCTGCCAGGGCTGCTCTGGCCATGGCAGCCTGAAGGACACTGCTATCTCCTCTCCAGCCCTTGTGTTGTTTTCTCACCTCTCCTTTCTGGCTCATTCGCAATCTGGTTTTGCTCCACCTGCCATCTAGGGTGACAATGTCCCCTTTTCATTTGGTACCAGGAGCCTCTGGGCACAGAGTAGCAAAGAGGAGGACCTTGTATGGAGAAATGGCAAAGACCAAGCTGTGATAGGGAGACCAGGCAGACCCCAGCACCTGAAAAGTTGGTTGTCATCCATCTAAGAGCCTCTGGTCTGCGGATTGAGGAGGAGAAGAGGCATTTCAGTGGAAAACAGCTCTAAGAAGGCTCCTGTCTTTGTGAAACTCATTCCACATGGGCCATGACACCCTCAAAGCATGTCAGTATGGAAAATGACTGCTCATCCCAACTCTTCTCTCATAACCTCTAATCCTTCCCTCCCCCAGGCTCAGCAGGAGCCTCAGAACCATCAGGTTTGGTATCTACAAAGTGGAATTAAATCCCCCTTCTCTTGCAAGGGGCTCTATGGGCACAGCCACTCCAAGGCTCTGACTTTCATTCACCTACACCCAACTTCTCACCATCCCTAGCCCTGGGTTCACGGTGGCAGGTTTCACCATCCCCTAGCCCTGGGTTCCCATGGCAGCCCTCCCTGTTGAGGGCTGTCCTTTGATACATTTGGCTGCATCTCTGCAGGTAGTGAGGGTCACCAGCCTGTGAAATGGCCTTGCAGGGCTGCAGCTCTCTAAATACTGATTTATTTTCTTTTTGCAGCAAAAGCACCAGCACTACCAAAAACTCCTGCAGGTTTTGAGTCTATTGAAGGATCATGAGCAATGCAAGTGCCACTGGATCCCTCTGTGAAGGCTGGAGGAAGCCTGTCCCCATGCAAGGGGCAGCTGGCACATGGAGTTTGGCTGAGCAAGCTGTAGAGGGTTTCTGAGCCTTGCAGTGTCTCATCCACACGCTGCAGAGAGGCTGGTACAGATGCCTCAACGGGGTGAGTCACACCTGCACGCCACCTTCCAGCACAAGGCACTACATACAAAGTGCTCCTGGGTGGTTTTGGCAAGGACCTGGTACCCCCCTCTGCATCTTCCCTTAGCTACAGCATCTTGTGTAACTGAGAAATATGGCATATTTATCCCATACCTCAGGCTGTCTCTATGCTCCTTCGCTGTACCTTGGAAACCAAACTTCTATTCTTGCCAACAAATCACTTTCAGATGAACGGGGGAGTGTGTGGTAGCTTGGATTTCTTTCTTTCTTTTTTCTTTTTTTTTTTAAAGAAATTTTTTGCAATCTAAGAAAAGACTTGAGGAGCTATTTTTAAAGCTTATATCCCCCCCCTCCACCCACTGCGCTGCAACAACTGAACACTTTGGCTTGATGAGAATATTAGTACAGCAGCCACAATCTGTAGGGTGCACTTCTTAAGACTACATGGGATAATGGGACAAGGGGTGAGCATAACACAGCAAAATGCAATGGGGGCTGGGATTTTCTGTAGTATATTTACTAAAAAGTCATGTCTTCAGCCAGGATTGGTCACCAACTAGTTTGCAGTAACCCACCCCCTGACCTTTCCTGCTTTTGTCTTCCCAGATTTAAATCCATCTGTCCCAAAGGTATGTTAAAGTATGGTTAATACCATGTTTTTCAGGAAATGTAACTGCTAAAACAGTCTCTTTTTCTTAAATATATTTTTGTATTTAAGGAAACCAGTAAGTACAGTAATGGCAATCACTGGCATGTAAGATGATTTGAAAAATGCATTTTTATCATTGGAGTCTGGGGGAACTGTATTAGCTCTAGTAAAATCCTACAGGAGTTCAGTGAGGATAATAACTTTAAAATATTGTTATTAGTAGCACTGTCAATTCTATTCTGAGAACTGCAGCGTTAACAAATTAGATGTAAGAAAAAAATGCCATTTGATTTGGTTGAAGGCTACTGTGACCAAGGAAAAATATAGCACTTTCTAGATTTTATTGAAAGTCCTTGGGAATCAGCCACCCACCCGGGGTGTGCTGAGTGATTAATGCTGGTCATGTGCTATTTATCCCCTAAAATGCAATCACAAGCTGATTATTTTGTTCAACACATTTTTGGTGATTTGATTAAGAAGCTGCATGGACTGAACAGATTCAGAGGAAAACACGTGGAAGAGGAGTTGAAAGACAAAGGTTGCCGCTAGGGAAGGATGTTCTTGGGACCTTGGTTATAACCAAATATCTCTGATTAAGAATCAGCTTTTTCAGCGCTTTAGGCTCCTGTGTGTTTGCATCTATCTTAAAAGAAGTGGGCTAAGTTGGTGAAGGCAGATGAAGGAATATGACCTTATCCTGAGACCTTTGTGCAGCTATAAAGAAAACCATTGCACTTCAGCTCTACAGAGCAGGTAGGGGAGAAGGGGGAGAAAAAGGTGAATGTTTGGTAAGATGTTTAAAATTTGAAAAAGAAAGGTGTCTATTCTCTGCTGAGCTCCTTTGCTCTCCCTGAGCTCTTTCAACAACTACCTTGGGACCCAGCCAACAGAAACCTTTGGATAATAATAATAAAATGCTAATGTTTATGTGGCTCTTTGCATGAGCGTGTTGAAAGACAGATATGTGTGACTATCCCTGCTACTGAGATAGGGTGTAAGAGCACAGAAGCAGCATTCTTTTTTGATTACCTAGTGACCACAGCACCACCAGGTCCTGGGATGAGTGTTCTCTAGCCCACTGCTTGCTTCTGATTTCCTAAGCTAATCTGTGCTGGCCTACAAGAGGGTCAAAGCTATCTGGTTTTTTGGCACAAGGTGAAAAAAAAAAAAAAAGATGTTTTCTTCTTCAACAACTTTCTATCTTCCTTGCCTGGTTTTTGTTTGTCTGTTTTTTTGTGGGTTTATTTTTCTGAAGGGCTAAGGTGTGACAAGGAAAACTGAGATGCCCTCCCTGGCAGGTGTTAGACGTTGAAGTCTAGAAAGAGTCTTGTGAAAACTAGGAGGTAGGTCTGAATCAACCACAGAAAAGCCATGAGGTACATGTCTGAAAATCTGCGGGCCTTGTGCTGGCAATTGCAGGCAGCAGAAGAGGAGATCATGCCTGCATATGAATGCAAAACAGTTGATGTGAGAATGGGAGCTTATCCTAATTAACTGAGCGGAAGCAAATTCAATTTGTCTGGCAACAGCGGGTGTTGGATTCAGTTTGCCTAATAATGGTTTGAATTTAACCCTGTTAAGAAAGGAACTGGGATCCAGGACATGATGCCTGGAAGTTGATGGGACCCTTCACCCATGAGGTGTTTGTCCCTGTCTGAGGAAGCAACCCAGGAAGAAAAAAAAGATGAAGCAGAGTTCACAACTTTTTTTCTGCTGTATGGTAACTAGTTTCAAAATTAGAGAGACTCACTGTGTCGAGCTTAAAAGACCATTAGTGTTCAGAGGTCCACAGACAGTAAAGGATCTTTGGCACTTTTTGGCTTTGCCTGGGCTGAGATGACATTCAAACACATTGTGTTCAGCCTGCTACCTGGAGGACAGGAGAGAAGGTTTGACAGGCCTTGAAAGCAGCTGGTATTTTAGCCTGGGAGCTTAAAATGAGGTGAACTTATTCATACAAAAATCAACCTTTTGTTGAGTCCTGTCACTCCCAGTCTCTCTGAAAGCTGTTTGAATTGGAGGCAGTTGTTTTGTTGTTTTCTAGACTATGTTTCACCTGGAAGTGGTTCCTCTGCTTCCTAAGCATTGGCTGAGATTTTCTTGCTGGACAGATGTCTCCATCTGTTCTTTCCATGCTGAATCCCTGCTCCATCACTGCTTCCTTGCCCTCTTCTGGGGTCCCAGTCCTACCTTCCACTGCTTGCCACTTTTTGAATGCTTCTCCCCGCTATGGTAGACACACAGCATCAGCTAAGGACCTTTGAAATGCAATGACCCTCTCTGAGTATCTTTCTTTATGTGTCCCATACTCCTCTGGATCTTCTGGGTGGCATTAACATTTCTAGGTGGCCTTTTTGTAGGCACTCTGCTCTCAGACTGCTCCTCCTGGTTCATAGCTGCTTCTTGAATAGAAGAATATCCCGTGCTGCCCTGTTGGCTGAGGTGGATGGTGCAGGGCTTTTTGTCTTCTCTCTGCCAGGTCTAAAGCAGCACTGATCTTAAACCCACAACACAGATGCCATGGTTGAGTTTGGCCACCCCCCCCCCTTCAGATTGCTGCCCAGGCCACCACACTGATGCACTGCTTGCAGTAACATCTTTACCTGAGAGTTTTCTTTATTGCCTGTCTGAAGCTTTTAAGGTATGTGAAAGAGAGTCCAGCTCTTTCTATTTGAGGTGGGAGGTGCCTACAACAGTTTTGGATGTCATTGAAATAATAGAGGGCAGAGATTATTTCTCCCTGAAGCACAAAGTAAGGGACATCTTGCAAGGACAATATCTTCTCAGGAGACAGCCAACACAACATCTGGAGGAGAAAGGAGTTAAATATCCAAAAGCAGAGCTGCACTTGGTGTGAAAGGTCCACTTAAGTCAAAGGAAGAGCTCAGATTCAAACCAGCTGAGTCTCTGTTCCCTAAGAGACTTTATATAAGCTTCAGTTGAGACTGGTCTTGCACTAAACAAGCCAGTAGCTCATAGCCAGGGTCTTCATTTTTATTCTTTTTTCAGAAAGTAGAATAACACTGGGAGAAAAGCTGCTAACAGTGGCACAGAAAACTCGTCAGCAGGGAAGGAGCCCAGCACAGGCTCAGCTACAGCAGGGGATTTTAGGCAATTATTGCATCTTGCATGAGATCAAGAGGCTTGTGGAGCATCGTGTGGACCAGCATGGGACCTGGGGAGGGTGCTGCAGGGAACAGGGAGTGCTGACACCGAGCTGTCTTTGGCTTGGTGGAAACGTGATAGAAGCAGGATTTCAGCTGCTCATCTCTTTGAGATTACCCCGTGTCACAGGATGCTGATGAGACATGTGTAAATTAGCTGCTGTCAGGGATCCAGAAGTGTGCAGGGATCAGTCAAATCAATCCAGAGCCATAACTGAGAACCAGAGATGGCCTTGCTAGTACTGACTTCTAAATATTAACACAGGAGAGTGAGAGATAAGCAACCAGAGAGCCTCATTATTGCTGCTGAAGAGAGAGAAGGGCATGTTCGACACTGACAAATTTGCTTTTTTTTTTTTTCCATTATTCTTTACTCCTAAAGCCAGAGGAGCTGTTTCAAAACTATTTCCCGCAGAATTGCAAGAGGCTGAGAAATGGAGTTGAGCAGAGGAGATGGCTGTAATTTCCAGCAAACCCAAGTAAAGAATTGTTATCAACAAGGCTTCTGCCAGACCATTAAAAAGCCCAGGAGCCATTTTTTTCACTCCTGATATTGTGTGAGATAAGGGAGGAGGTGGCAGGAGGGACAACTCCTACCTCATCACTCTGACACCGTGCTCAATGGGTTCAGAGATGGGACCAGAGGGTCTGCAGGGACTGAGTGATGCAGGAGAATTCTGCTGACAGATCTGTTTGGGCAGACAGAGACCAAAACAACAGAGAAAGGGTGTTGCAGCTGAAGGATAAAAGTGCCCCAGCTGAGGTGACAGAGCTGCTGCTTTCCTCCTTGGAGAAATGAGTTTCTAAACCATGAGCAGTCTCATCCTCTCTAAATGATGGTTTAAACTCTTCACAGCTCTTCTAGTTACTTTAGTGAACTGAATGATGTGATGTTTCATATGGTGGCTTATGCTCTTTTTAAAGCCAAATTTGTTAAGAAAACCGAGTATTTTGGTAATTTTCTAGCAGGAAAGTCCAGTAGGAGACTTTGGTGGAGGATGTGCCTGTATAAGGACAAGGTTTCTGAGTGATGACCTGGGGGACAAATGCATCATCTGTGGTCTGTGACTCCACTCCATCTCTGACCACATAGATTTGATACTGTGCCAGCTGAAGTTGTGGAGAACTCCCATTGCTTTCAGTAGGGTTAGATTAAATCCCTAAGGAGAATGGTTTGGAGGCAGACGTGTGGCCCACATGGTCCTGTCCCTTTGATGTCTCATTTGGATTCCGAGTCTGACAAGGGCATTTCACTTTTTAGGCCCAATCTTAGAGACAGTTCAGTTCAGTGGTGACTAGACCAGTTGCCCTTCCCTGTGTGATCAGAGGCTTCCAAGACATGGACAGATAGTCCTAGGGCATCTCACTGCTTAGATGTCCACATCCTCCCAACCAGAGCCTTTGTTCTAGGCTCAGGGGTGCAATGAAGATGTGGCTGGACCTGCATGCTAAATTATCCTCTCATCCTGTAGGTGATCCAATTAAGCCAAATTTGAAGAGAACCAGAGAAGTTCGTGCTCTGCCTTGCTGTGCATGAAGTCAGCAAGTTAATAATGGACATTGATCTCTGGGGCTGTCAGTCTGTCTTGGGCTGGGTGGGAGAGATTTCAGATTTTTTTTTTTTTTTCATCACATCATTATGTTTCATACTGCAAGCAATAAACTCTGTAGCCTGCAGCTGTGAAAACACTAATTTGAAAGCTATTATTTTTTATATTTTTGAGAACTTACTGCTGTTTTGTCGTTTTGTTTTTTTTCCCCCCCCAAACTCCAGTAGTTATTTCAGTTTACTTTTTCCCCTTTTCTGATTTTCTGGACTTTCAGATCAATAAGGCTCTTTGTTTTCCCTCCTTCCCTACATTCCCCATTCTCTTTTGTCCCTCTCCCTCCTTTTAATTGTTAGAGCAAAAGCCTTCAGAGCTGAGAGGATTTGCCCAGTAAACATGCAGGGACACCAAAGTTTTGGCTGTTACTCATGACTATCATATGAACCCTTCCCATACCTACCCTTCCAGTTTGGGTGTGCTGATCTAATATCTTCCTCTCCCTTTCTAGGACTGTGATTTCCCAGGTCTATTGGCTTCATTCCTGCATCTTCAGCCCTGTAAGACCAAAAGCACAGCCCTTGGTTGGGACTGAGTGACACTATCTAGAAAAGGAACCGTCACCCTTCCGTGGTATGTACAAGAATTTCTCTCTCCTCTTTCTTTGATGCTTTCACCCTGTATTTGCTCCCTGCAGAGATCTCTCTGCTATGTGGGTCCCTACAGCCCCAGAGTCCTGTGGTGGTTGGTAAAGACAATTTTTTCAGGCTAGTCCTCCATGTAATGTATCAGTGCAAAAGCTGGCCTTGGAAAGAGATTTTTTTGAAGGCAATAATAATGTTAAAACTTGACACAATGTTGACAACCTGTGTCTTGTGCATTTATGGGAGAAGATGCAATGCCTGCCCTTCCGCTGCTGTGGGCTGGTTATGGTTAAGTGTGCTGGTGTTTAGCTCCGGGTGATGAAAAGCCACATTTCTGTCTGACTTAAATACAGGCTGGGAAAATAATAATAGGAGTGAAAGTGTGACTAAGCACTTCCAAGTGCTGTCATGCTTGACACTGAAGGCAGCTGGTCATGCCCTCAAAGTCCTTTTTAATGAGATTACTGTGTTGCTCATTATTCAGAAGTTTAGAAAAAGCAATAAAATGTTGTGTTCTTATAAAGGTAAATAGCTACTCAGGGATGTCCTTATTCCTGCTGCAGCAGGGCTCCTGAAGAGCCCTCTCTATGGTGGCCAGGCTGGACCCATGATGCTTAATTTAGGATGCCAACTTCCTTCTCAGAAATGCATGTCTTGTAATGAACCTTTAGTTCACCAAAGTCCTTAGGTTTGCCCCTAAATACCTCCAAAGTCAGTAGAACATGCTTTATGTGTGTGACAAAAGACATGCCAGTGATAACAGTCACTGCAGAACAGTGGTTGGGGACCTTCCAACACCAGTCTTGAATAGTCTTGTGTGGATGGTGCCATCTAAGCTGGAACATGGGTGCTTAATCTGCCCCCATTATTAATGAACAAAAAGAAATCTCTCCCCCATCTGAGCCTACGCTGGGCTGGAGAATGAGCCATACAGGAAACATGACTTTAATTTCCTTTCCAGTCCCGGTGTTCAAATCTCCATGATGTGATTCATTACTGAGAAATGATTCTCTTCTACCTTTGTATGTTGTAACTAGATTAATATAGCCATTTCACAAGTACTGGTGATGATGGGCAGTGGTTAGCACACCTGGCATTGAACTAAAAGCCTCTAGAGCTAAGAGCATGAGTCATATATCCAGGAGTCAACTGAGCTCAGGAGTCAACCTTTGTAGCTGGGGCTGAGAAACACCTCCTGTGGATGAAGGAGATGTGAGGCCTCTGTGCAGAGCTGGGTGGTGGTTTTGGCCTCACCCCAATTCTGTCTTGCAGAGGGGAGTTACTGGCTCTGCATCTCACCCACCAGCACTGCCACATTCATGGGACTGAGAGCCCAAGTGTGTGGGGATTCTGGGGCTGGGGGTACCAATTCCTCCCATCTTCTACCAGGCTCTCTGGGAAGGATGAATACATCTGAGATGAGATGCATGAAAAGGTTTTAAGGTATATCTTTAGTTGCAGATAGTTGTTCACAAGGGTACCACAAGGGTGCCTTCACCTGGGTAACTCAATCACTCTACAGGTGCTGCCAATACCACCAGGGAAACCATGGGGACCATCTGTATGAGAATACTGGGCATTGCAGCAGGTCAGATCAAAACTAAATTTCATTTGGAAGTGAAAGGAGCTGGGAGACACAGCTTGAGTGTCTGCCTAGGTCAACTTAAGTACAATGACAGCAATTAAGAGAGAATTACTTTGTTTGCCCTGGACAAAGCCACCCTATGGAGATGCTGCATTAGACGGCGCTTGCTCTTGGAAAACTTTGCCAAGTCTTCTACTTGTATTATCTCTATAAATCATTGGGGTCCAGAGGGTGTCCATGCATTTAAGAAGAAGTGTACGTACTGGGGAAGGCTGGGGTGATGCTGACCTTTGGCAGCATGCTCTAATTGCTCTGTTAGGAGGGACTCAGCACCAGCACCTTGGTCTGTGTAGGCAGGATTTGATGCATAGAGACCTGGTTGCTGGTCCTCAGCTGGCCCCAGTCAGTGGAGCTGGAAACTCTCTGCAGCAGCAGCAGGATTGCCAAGAAGTGTTTAACTACTTTCAGTCTTTGAGGGAAAATGTGCGTTCCACTAAAACTAAAAATAAAATAACAGCAGATGGTACCTTGACAGCTGCTGGCGTGGACTGGCCAGGCCACAGAGGCTGAACTCCCCTCTGCTGCCACCCAGGAGCACCCTCCTAGACTGAGGCTGATGGGGATTTAAGTGCTGTTTGTGTTCATGTTTTCTCTCTTCTGTGGCACGGGTCCAACTTGACTCGCAAACTGCAAGCAGCAGAAATCACTGTGAGTTTTAAAATGAATGATCTCCTTTTCTTTAATGGATTAGGCTGCTTCTGGATACAATGAATTCAGGTTCATTTTCAGCTTGGAGAATGTGAGCATAAGCTACCTCTGACTCCTTTGAGCTTGTGGAAATAAGAATAAAACACGACCCTTCGTGTCCTCCATGGCTCAAATGGAATTGAAGTAGGTGATTATTTGAGGTTCAGGACAGGTTAGCTCCTCTGTTGTACTGACAAGTCCATCTCCATCTCTTTCCTAGTTTTACTTCCTCTGTGCTTTGGCCAAGCCCTGGGATGCCAAAAACAAATCCAAAAACTTATATTATAGAATTCTTACCCAAAACAAAGTGAGAGTACTAGAAATCCAGTAAGAAATGTATTCTCAGAGGCCAAGTGATCTAGGTAGTCAACAAAGTGTAGGAATTATTTAGTGGTTGTTTGATGTTTACTGTCACTATTGGTTTTGTTTGTTTGTTTCAATGTGAAGTGTTTGTGGCAGCCTGGACTGCACTTATTTTTGTTAATAAGCAGATAAAATTCTTTTCAACAGAGAGATACACTGGAAAAAAATCACTGCTGTGGTATGGCCCAATCCTTCTATGATGGAGACAGTCTACAGATCTGAACACATCGAATGTCAGCATTCCAACACAATTCATCAGTGTTCTAACCATTTTTACTGTCACTGGGAGCCCCAGGTGTTTGGGATCAATCCATAACAACTTCTAAAATCTGCTCTTTGCACACTGATTATTTCTCCTGGTTCTTTCTAACTGCTGTGTGCAGAACTGGTGTTGAAAGGGTTTTGGTGCCAGTCTCAGCCATCACAGATCAAGACACAGCCCTTTTGCAGTAAAAGGCTGGAGCACTTTCTGCTGTTGTATTTAACTAGAAGTCACTCTCCCTGTTTTTTTTGTGGCAGAAAATCAATGCTGTAATAGCTATTCCTTTTTGGCAAGAGACAGATAACATTGGCCAGCACCCAGAATAATGCAAGCTGGAGATATAGAGTTCTGCCAATGTACCTTAAATCTCCTGACCTTCAGCATCTCAGGATTTCCAGCCTGAGAAGAGAGCTTTCAGGAGAAGAGATTGATAATTCTGCCTGGCTGTGAGATGGTGTCCAAGAAAAAGCTCCAGTGGGAAACTGAAAACCTCCTCTATGTTGCTGCTTCTTTCACAGTAAGGTAAATAATGGCTGATGCCACTGAAGCCAAGGGAACCGACTGCTGAAACTAGGGCTAAAGACAGCAAAATCAGTCCTGGCTCCAGGACTGCTCTGTGTTGTTTGCTTACAAATGTCTATTGGATGAAAACAAGCATGTGCTTGGTGTGATTTTTTTTTTGCCCTGTGTTTTGGAGAGTGACCTCCTTGTAGATGCTGATGTTGTGCTCCCCTGTGGGGTACCCACTTTGGGGCAGGCTAGCAGAGGTCTTCCTGCTGCTCCAGGGCAGCCAGACTGACTCTTGCAGATTGTCATAAGACTGCAGTTGAGGTTCAGCATCTCTTGGCTTCTGGGAGTGCAACTTGCACTGACTTTACCCTGACTGACCTGCTGTGTTGTTGATGTACCAAGGCAAACTCACCCCCTTCTTCAGGCATTAACATTTTACTTCTTGCTGAATGGGAGGGTTTGGTTCACTAGTCAAAGCACGGCTCTGGGAGCCAAAAAGTGCTGACATCCCCGTCTGCCTTGAGCAATGACTTACCACATGACCTTGTCCCAGATGCTTTGCCTTTATTTTCCCATCTGTAAAACTGGGTTTACAGATCCTTAGCAATCCAGCTTTCCAAGATGGTTTACCAACATGCAGAGTGGTAATTTCTCCTGTTTACTGCTCACTTGACTTGCTCCATGAACGAGAGTGGGCTGCTGGATGTAATGGTGCAAAAGAAACATTGCCCCAGGCTGAGGCCCATAATGTAATTCCACTATGAAATATGACTTCTGACAAGGTATCAAACACAAGGATATTTATGCATTGCTATATCTTTTCATTTGTTTCACCTTAAAGCTTGCAGTCCTGTTGTCTACAACACAGCTGCTGCTCTAATCCTTCATGTATTGCTTTCCCTTAACCTAAGAAAATTCCTTCAAGGGGATATTCTGTTGTGCATCTGCATCGTATTTTCTTTATGGTGACTGAAACCATCCTGCCCACCTGCAAACAGGTTTCTGAGGACTGAAAAGGTACTGTTATTTCATAGGTCTTAGATCAAGTGCATCCATTGTAATTGTTGAACTTGATTTTCTGCATAGCCAGACTATTGACTTTTACCAAGAGACTTCTGCATCAGTGTATATTTTTATATCTCTCTATGTATTTTTTTTTTCCCTGAATAATAGGAGCAGTAGACAGCAACTCTCCAGACACAAGTGTTAGGAAGAATGGAGAAGCAAGAGTTAAGCTAAACTGGGAAGTGACAGTGAACCAGATGCATTGACACTAATGTGCCTCTTTAGAGTTCATGCCTAAGGGCTTTGTGTGCAATGATAAATATATTTGTTTTGGTTGCTGGAGGTACCCTTAAATTATTAAAAGACAAACCAGAAAAAGGGCTTTCCATTTTCTAGCCCCATTGACTTGTTTCACTGGCCATGAGAGACTCAAGAAAAGGGTTCAGAACTGAAAAATCAAGTCTCAGACAGCCCTAAAAGTAGTGATATTTTCAACCTTTTGTTGTGTTTCACTTTCCTTTCTGTCTAGTCCAGTTAGCAATGCCACTTAATCGTAAAACCACAACCTCTGGCTGCTGCAGAAGTATTTTTATAATAAAAGAGGGAAAATGGGGCATTTTCAATATTTCCTTCTATTGATTTTGTGTGTGTGTGAAGGCTGGGGGGGGGAGAGAGAGGAAAAGAAAAAATGCAATTGTGATAAAATAATATTACAGTAGCAGTATCATTTTAGCTAAAAGAAAAATGTTGAAGGGAAAAACACTGGCTCAGTGAAATTCTTTAACACAATCAAAGACATATTTTGGCCTAAAATTTTTGAAGATTCACCTCCACTGTGTGTTAACTTTCACCTATTCAGGCTGCATTTTGCTTGCTGTTGATTTAACCCTTTGCTCCCTCCATAGCTTTCCAGAGCTATTTTAAAAGGCAAGATTTCACCTGGAGCTCCATAATTATTTTTCTTATTCCTGTCTTTCTTTTTTTTTCTTTTGACTTTATTTTTGTTCTTTTTCTTTTTTTTTTTTTTTTTCCAAATTGAAGAGAAATCATTTGGTTCCATGCTACAGATCCTTTTGGCATCCCTCCATGGTACACTCAACTTGTGGCTCAACTCCACCTGGTAGTGGTCAACGTAATGGTGTGTATCTGTCATCTCTGTATGTCCTTCTACACCTCTGTCCACTTGCTCTCAGGTACAAAGTGATTGTTGATAAATAGATACCAAGCTTTGGGTCTCTCAGTTCTGAAAATACTAGCCTTAAAAAAACAAAAAAAGAAGTTATAATCACTAATTATCTGTGGAAAACCTCACTAGGTACAATATTAAGAATCAGGTAACAACTTCCCAGGTTTAGTTAGTGCAGACTCAAGGTCCTTGACCATTTCTGATAGTAACCTCCTGACCAATGGTAATAAAAGAACAATATCCCATATAAAGACGTGCATTTCTGGAGGTAAACCAAGTAAATCAGACACAACTGCTTTCATGAGTTCTGTGCAATGAAAAGGGGTGAATTTATGCAAGTAAATGCCACACAGAGTAGCATGGAGGGCTCGGGATCCCTCCAGTCCTACATACCATGGTATCAGCAAGGCCTGTAGGAAATAGTTGGGTATAGGACACTAGGTAGGACTGCTCGTCTTGAGGCACAGGAGACCTCACCAGCATTTTTAAAATCAAGGTTAGTGAGATGGTGAACGGAGGCTAAACTGAAGACATGGAGGTGATGAGATTCATGGTTAATGAAGCATTGATTCAAAGAGATGGAGGTGACCTCTTCTTTCTCTCTGGCAGGGAAAGTTTGCTGTGCTCTTCCCCCACATCTTTGGATACCTTTTCTACATGTCCTCCCTACAACTCCTCTACACTTGCATCAAAGGCCTGTATGCAAGATCGATCCTACTGACATCAGCTGATGTGTGCATAATGTATATGTGCACATCCTCTGAGCTAGGAGCTCAGAAAGTCTTGAATGAAGAACGATCAGGGAACAGTTAAGCCTTGGAGGAAGATTAGGCAGGCACTGATGAAACAAATGCCACAGCAGTCAGCAGTGGTCAGATGCCTGGGGCTGGAGAACAGTACCTGCCAACCCATCCTGAAATGAAAAGCTGTTTCAGGGCTGCATAAACAGTGGTTCTTTAGGTGGCTTCAGCTCTCACAAACTCACAAGAAGCTGGTTTTACAAAGTAAAATCTATTTATTTATTTATTTTAAAAACTACCTTCTTTCAGGCTAAGAAAGGTCCTTAACTATGATAACCTCTGATGATCTTTAGCCAGCTAAACACATAGTAAAATACTACTACATCTTCCTTGTTAGTGGTTTGTTCAGTACATGGAGTTTGAAAATATCAAGTCCCATTCATTTCATAGGTACCTTCACCACAGGTAGTGGAGCCATATTTTAAAGGTGCTGTGAAAGAAAACCTAGGCAATCAAACATAGATATACTTGAATGCAATTACAGCAGCAAATGATTGTGTACCAGTGAATCTTGGATTTATCTAAACTATGCAATCACCCTCTGTGCTCTTTTCAGAACCTTATTATTAACCTCTTGTCTATGGAAAAACC
The DNA here is from genome assembly GCA_013401335.1 of Brachypteracias leptosomus. Taxonomy (NCBI): domain Eukaryota; kingdom Metazoa; phylum Chordata; class Aves; order Coraciiformes; family Brachypteraciidae; genus Brachypteracias; species Brachypteracias leptosomus. The sequence goes on along the minus strand of VYZX01014592.1, from coordinate 127,101 downwards.
ACTCGCAAAATGAAGAAGCAGGTGGAAGTAGTTTTAATGTCAGACTTTAAATCTTAGCTGGGTCTTTATTCAGGAGCAAGCACAGTCAGAGTTTACAGTGCAGCCTATAAAGCTGCCTAACACTTTCTATATGACCCCCTTCTTCAAAAGTTCTGTCAGACCTTCATACAATCATGGAATAGCAACTGTTTTGGCTGAAATATTCTGTCTGCCTATTTCTGAGCTACTTCTTTCCGGGTTTTTTCTCTTTTGTTTTTAGCTGTTTGGTTTTTTTCTTTCCAAAAAACCCTGTGCCTTAATTTCAGCAGAAATGATTTGGCTGTAAGATGTAGCAAGGAAATGGAAAACCTGCTTGTTTTGCCCAGGCCCTGAGATTTGTTTGGAAGTCAAGCATCCAGATGTTCCACAGCAGACATGACGTCCCCCTTGTGCCAGGGATGTGCCTTCTGCTACTCTGATTAAAATCCATCCCCATTAGTTTTATTTATGAGCTGCTGAGAGATCTGCTTGCACATACTCAGAAGGGGTATATTGGAGTCTGCATGTTGCTGAGATGCCACCCACCCTGAGCGTGCTCTACACCCTCACTAAACCTCCTTGTTGGCAGGGCTGGGTGTACAATTATCTAAAATACATATGGCTAAATGTATTAATCTACACTGCAGCCATCTCCATCTCCACCTGAGAAAGCCACACTTCCTTTAGAGGTAGCCCAGAGGTGATTTGTGTGGTCAATGGAGCTCAGGATATGGAACATTTCACTCTGTCTTTGGTCAGATCTATCCTGAACCCTGAGCTCTCTGTAGGAGGAGCACTAGATCTCCATGGGAGGTTAAAATCCCAGGTGCAGACATCTACATTGTGGACAGGGAAAGGTAATTGAGATGAATTTTGCCTGAAGTAACTGATGAGTCTAGGACTGTAGGGACCGAGCAGTAACATGTCCTGGGGATCTGTCAGAATGAAATATTTAGGTGGAGAAATTACTTGCTCGAGCATTTGTTTAGCATCATTTCTGGGTGGAATTTTTAACACTGTTTCTTCTCAAATTAACTCAAACTACTAGGGATTTCAGGCCCATTCCAACTTCTCTAATGGAATGAGAAGAAGAAGAAAGAAACTGCAGACCTATGAAAGTATCAAGCCAGCCGGCAGCAGTGAGGTGCCAGTGGAAATTTTTATTGTGCAAGAATTAAGAGCAAAAGGAGCAATGTTATATAAATTGACCGTTGACTCATATTTCTGTGATAGAAAAAAATGTCTCTCAAACAAATGTAATTTTAAAAACAGGGGAAGAGTGTAAATATTTGGAGAATAATTATGGAAATCGGTTCTAGGAGGAAATGTAAGACCCAGACTCACATAAACTCAAGTGGGGTTGCCTGCTGCTAAAATATCTAACAGGTGGTAGAATACAGCAACCTAGTTAAGTATCAGTTTATATTGTGGCTGTGGACTTCCTAGGCTCAAATTCTGCTGATGCTTCAGTCTATCAGGCTTGTTAAATCAGCTTGAATATGCCTTATCAACAGCAGGGAAGCCTACAAGCAGTCACCCTCTGCATATGCACTGAGATTCCCTTCCCCATTTGCTTTCATAATGGACATTATCTAGTGCTCAAGAAGCTAAAATGGCACTCCAGAAGAAACTAGTGAAGCACCAATAGTGCCTCAAGACCCTACATTCTCCTTTCTCCCAAGCCTGCTAAATTAATTTTAATTCCTTCCCCAGCTTCTGACCCCTGTATGAGTTCCCGAAGGAGCCAAGCATGGGGATGATCCTCTCTGCTCCAACAGGCAGGAAAAACAAGAACTGCAGAGATGCCAGAAGAAATCACTTTAACTGCAAAAGCTTCACTGAGAAATGCTTGCAGAGAAATGTAATTCCTTTAAAGGTGGATACAAATCTACTCCCTCAGCTCAAGAAATAGCTGTTCTTGGGCATTCCTGTCCAAGAGCCAGAGAAAAAGGAAAGAAGAGTCAATCAACACAGATACTTCCTAAAGACCAGTTAAGGATGACAGTAAAGAATGAGCCAGTTCTGTAATTCTGTAAGAGATTGAGGATGCAGATACATAACCAGCAAATTCCCTGGTCTCCTGATACATGCCTTGTGCTCTCCTGGTTTCTCAGTTGTCATCTGTCTGAATGTTAGTGCTGTAGAAGCTGGATTCTCTGTAAGTAGCATCTGCAATGTAATGAGAGCCTTGGAGGAGCAATCTCTGGTGACAAACAGCTGGAAGCTTGACCAAACTGGTAGCCTCTGTTGCAGTCTCTGGGAACTGCTCATCCAGAAACTTCTCGGCTGTTTGTTAGCTCCTGCACTTGAGAACATGACTATCCCTGGTGTTGCTGAAGAGCCTGTTTACCGCTACAACCCTTAATGGGAGACAGCATGTCTCTGCTGCGTGTTCTACCAGCCCTAACTGGAAAAGGGAGGAGGGGAAGAAGGGGTAGGGCTTTGCTCCTGCTTCCTTTTTCCATTAGGAGAGTTGGGAGGGAACCCGTCTTCAGTTGTGAATGGATGCTGCGGGTGGATGCTGGGATCTGCCAGTCCCTTCAGTATCTCCACACCTTGCCCTAAAAAAATGTGGAAAGGCTTAAAGATTGGGTAGCACTGGCCAGTTCTAGGCATTTCTAGCAGCCTAAGCAAATTCATCAGTAAATTTATATGTTTGTCATTTGAATATTGCTACTGATAACCATGTAAGCAATCATCATGGCTTCCGTGGGTTTGTGCAGCATGTCAAGGAAGGAACAGAAAATACCTTCTGATGCACTTGGAAGTGCCCTTCACTGGTGGCATCACATACTTGGAAGATCAAGGAGGAATCAAGAATGAAAAGAATTGCTGCAGATGGCAAAAGATTGCACCTACTGGTCACCACAAGAGAAGGATGTGTCTCCAACATCTCCTCTTCACTCAAGTTGTTGCCTGGTCTCAGGCTTCACAGGTATAGGTGAAGATTATTTGTTTCTTATTTGTGAATTTGCAAAATATGTGCTGAGGTGTTTTAGGGAGAGAAAATTAATAGCTGTGACTTGGCTTCTATGCTGGAAGACCTTGCAACCTGATTTAAATATGATGCTTGGCATGAGCAGAGCAAAGAATAGGGGGGCTAAGGGTGGGGGTTGAAGTGGTCAGAATTTGTGGTGGGTTAGTCTGGTATTTGTGTGTTTATGTGTGTGCCTCTTGCTGGTTCTCTTCCATCTGTGGAATTGGCATCCCAAACAATGAGTTTGTCTGAGAGAGACAGACTACACTCCTCCTGTCTTTAGAAATGGGAGAGGTGTGCTTTCCACTCCCAGAACACGAGGATGCATTTGAAAGTAGAAATAACTCTTTTTGTCCATTCACAAGGAATATAATTGACCTTAAAATATATCCTGTTCTCTGGCTGCCAGAGAGAAGTTACTCCCCAACCTGCCGCTTGATCTTTTCCATGGCTCTTGCTACTATTTTCCTCACTTTCAGGCTACCTCGTGCACCCAAACTTCTCTTCATTCCTTCAGCGTCCCCTTGGTTTCCCTACAATCTCTTTATCCTGTAACAGAGATGTTACCCTGAGAATGAGGAAGGGCTTGACCTGATGGCTTTTTCCCAGAAGATATCATGCCAATGAGAAGAGGGTACTCTCCAGCTAGGTGGGAAATTGTAGCTTGAAGAGACTCACATCTCCTGTGTCAGCAGAAAGGATCTGCATAACTACTACGTCTCACAGCCATCAATGCACTCATAAGCTTATTTTCCAACCTAAGGAGTCCAGTTAGGTGGAAAATATTCCTTTGATTTATGGCCCTGAGATAGTCAGCTCATAAATTAACATTTGCGTTGGCAGCTTCAATATGTGCCTTTTACATCTGAAGGCTGCAGGTAGCAGAGAGTGACAGGAAGGCATCAGACTAAGATGTGTAAAACATAAAGAGAGTGTGTTTATTTTCCATCTCTCAACTGAGAAGGCACTTCACTATGGGTGTTATACCATGGCTCTTTAAATGCTTTATTATTTATAGACATGACTTGGATAGTCTTGAAAGCAGGATTTGTGGGTGACAGTAAATGGTGAGGAGAGGTAGATAATGAAGAACAATGCAGATAGACACAAAAGGTCTTAGATCACTTAAGTAATTGGGCAAAAAGATGACAAATCCAGTTTGGTGCAGATAAATGTAGGATAATGAGTCTTGGAGAAAAGAATATAAAGAGAGAGTGTGTTAACTAGAATGCCTCAGCATACTGACTAGCAAGGAGATCTGGGGAGCTAAGGGAGAGAAATCTCCTTCATGCTCAGGACTTAACAGCTCCTGAATGGGTGGAGTCACAGAGGAATAATAAAAGGGTCAAGAGCTGAGTTTTTCATAGACATAAACCCCTCTTAGGTTATCTTGTCCATCCCCTTGCATCAGCTGTGAGACAATTCTTTCTGCAAAGAAGCCTATTATGTTGAATTATGAGGACTGTCATGGTGATTTATAAGACAGATTTAGTTAGAGTGTGAACAATTTTGCCAGCCAACACAAAAAGCTGAATGTTTTGGATGAGATTCTGACCCCACTGACACAGATGTAAATAAAGTCACCTGTGCAATTTTGAGCAGAATCTCTCATGCTCTATGGAAGTATAGACGCATTTGCTTGTTCTCAGAACTGGAATTTTACCCCAGGCTTTGCAATACTGGATTTTAGCTACAGCTGCAGCTAAGACAATGCAGAATCTAGTGAAGATGGGTTTTTCTGCCAGGGAAATTCATAGCACCCAGTTCTGATGTTGATCTGGATAAAAGGTCATCATCTGCTTTCTCATCAGCCTCACTAACTACAGCAGATAATATTTGAGAGTGCAAAGAGTAGGAGTTGAGTCTTGCAGTAAGAATATAAACATGAAAGGCAAGAATCAAAGCCCAAAATTGTGAGCTTAAAAACTCATGTTCGACTCCACTAGAGACATACACATCTTCTATCAGTGAGTATTTATATCAATATTTTCCTGGTCCTTGAAGTTCTGCTCAGTTCTTGTTCCCTGCTGCTGGAATCTGCACCAAAGTCCATCTGATATCTAGAAAAAAAAGTATAAATTCCTTGCCTTATCTGAGTAGAAGAAGATCTAGGTTCTGATCTTCCTCCAAGGGCTGGTCATACACTTCACATTTGACAGGCACAGATCCAGTGAGAGGAGCCCAGAGCTTTCCCCATGAAGACAGAGGAGGCCATAGCTGCCTTCTGCTTTTGTCCTATGGGTCAATGAAGGTTGTGCTCCTTTCTTCTTTTGACACAAGGGGTAGAGACCTTTCCTTCTGAAGCTTGGAGCTACAGGCATGGGTGAGATACTTCTTGCTTTGAGGGTAGCACTGACCCCAGCATCTCTGTTAAATAGCATAGAAATGACAACTGAGTGGTACAGCAATGCTCTAAAAGGGAAAGAAACCCCTGCTCGTGTCTTTCCGAGATGGACCCATGTTGCTTCTTCAGGGAGGGTTGGGGGGCTTCAAGACTTTCAGCTGTGAGAAGATGGAGGAACCCTCCCAGTACCCTGTGCTGTGTAAGGAAGAATGAAAAAAGGATGCAGAGGAATCCAGTCTCCTTGTGCAGTGCTACAGGGAACCAGCACTGGCTGCTGGGGCTTGGATCTCAGATGCTTGAGATCCTGTAGACCAGGCAGGTATTATGGTGCCTACCTCTTTCCATGGAAAAAGCCTGAGATCCACAAGTGAGCTTAGTGCCAAACTAACAGGGTAATCTAATCAGAGCACTGTCATTTTGTTAATTCAGCCTTGTAGAAACTTACCTCTAGGTAAACAATATCTGCAAGATCCTTTTTTTTCATGTCAAAGAGGTGCACATTCTACTGCACCATTCACCACTGTCAGTTCTTATTTCCAGACCTCGCTGAGGGACTAGAATATGCTTACACTGTTAAACACAGGCAATTTAGGAAACTAACACTCAATTAGGATCCAAGACATTAATTAAAAGTTTGATTTCTTAATCCCTAGTTCCTTTTCTAATTTTTTGTTTGCATCAGGCTGGGCAGCACTTCTGAGGGAGTAAAGCTGAGGTTGGGTAAAGTAGAAAGAAGTAATTTGGGATGGGATGGAAGCAGGACTGTTGTGCTAATAGAAGCAAGCTAAGCTGGTTGGTGGGCACCAAACAGCTCCTTTTGTAGAAAGGGGTCCATTTCAACAGGGATTTTCAAAGAGTTGTACCAAAGACCTGGAAAGTGGAGATAAATTCCTTCCTTTGTTCCACCAAAAGCTTTTCATAGGTACTTCTGGTTTCACAGCACTGTAAAATGGACACAAATGTTTAGAAAGCCCTTCCCCATCTATTGGGGGCAGGATACCAATAAATGCATTTAAATTCTCTATTTCTGATAGCTTGGCCTTGGAAGCCTTTAAAATTATTGGGAGATGTTTTTGACACACAATTCCCTTTTCTAGGAGATAAGCTCTTTCTATCAGGTGTGGTGTTTGTGGGGAGACCCTAGACTGGGCTGACACCTACTCACAGCTTTGATATTTTGTGGAAAAATATTTTTTTCTTTGTCACAAGTTACTGACTTTCTGGACCAGTACCAAAATAATCCTATTTTATTTATTATTCCTATTTTCTTTCCAGGCTGGGGATGCTGTCTATGTCTAATAAAGCTGCTAACAAGCCCCTGTGGCAATTTGTTTCCTCCTGAGGCTTTGTTTGCAAGGCCCTTGAAGAGTGTGACATCACGTTGGCTTTTCAACATATAAATGAAATGTTTTTGCTGCTCTTTGATCTGTTATAGATTCCAAATGCTTTTGCTTGGTTATCAAATGGATGTCAGTGCTCAGTTACATGATTATCAGGTATTCATTTAACCTTTTTGACACACTAAAATGTCAAATTCTTCAGGATGCATTCCCTTTCTGAATACAAGGCTACAGAACCTTCTTTTAAATTCTGATGTGTCTTAACAGCTCTAAGATTCCTTTTTTATATATATATATGGCTTTAAATTAAGATGAAACCCTGCTTAGTACTAATGAGCAGCTCCTAAAGCCTACCAGCTATATAGAATAAGATAATTACAGTTCTGTCTGATGGGAAATCTCTGGCTGTAGCCAACCACAGAGAGAACAGGGTGTTGAAGAAGCTTTCTGGTTGCATAAAGAGCAACTCCTGACATGGGGTATGAACAGACTATGAACCTTGGGTTTCTCTGGGCATGGGAGATAACATGATCTGATGAACTAAATGGAGCAATTCTGCATGAGGTTGCTGTTAACTATTATTTTCTCCATCAGTTAACCCTTTCTGCACTGCTGCAGGTGGTTTTCCCCTTTTTTAGAGGAGAGTTCCCAATCTCCAGTATATAAAGATATTCATATAGTCACATATGAGATCATATCCCACTTGCCCAGACCCTGGATTAATGTCACATTGAGAAAGAAATTCCACATTTAAAGACATGGTGACATGGTATGATTCTTCCTAAAAAAAAAGATATGTCTGAGATGTCTTGGTGGGATGATATATTGTGCTGAGGGAGCAGGAGCAAAAGAGAATTGAACACACAGGGATCCACAAGACAGTAATTTCTGTGGGATTGATGTGTGTCATGTGGCATGTTTATTGCAAGCAAAAGAACATTGTTTTAGTAACTCACTACTAGGGACAGTTCTGTAGAGGAAAAAGGGTGTTCTTTCATGTTTGAGAGAGTTGGGGTTGTTCAGTCTGGAGAAGAGAAGGCTCCAAGGGGACCTTATTGTGGCCTTTCAGTATCTTAAGGGGGCTACAAGAAAGCTGGGGAGGGACTTTTTAGGATGTTGGGTAGTGGTAGGACTGGGGGGAATGGGTCACAACTAGAGGGAGGGAGATTCAGATCAGATGTTAGGAAGAAGTTCTTCCCCAGGAGGGTGGGGCGACACTGGCACAGGTTGCCCAGAGAGGTGCTGGAAGCCCCATCCCTGGACATTTTGAAGGCCAGGCTGGATGGGGCTGTGAGCAACTGATGTAGTGGGAGGTGTCCCTGCCCATGGCAGGGGGGTTGGAACTAGATGACCTTTATGGTCCCTTCCAACCCTGACGATTCTATGATTCTAATTTTTTCAGTCAGGAGTAGATATCTTTCCAAAAGATGTTGCTTATTTCACAGAAGAAGGAGGAACTCAATGCAGCAGCTGCTGGCTGGAAATCATGACACCTGGTTCCCTCTCAACTTGAAACTCCTGGGTGAAGTTCTGACTTCACTAGAACAGGAGAGGATGGGATTTTACCACATCAAGTTATGTCTTGTACATCCAGAATATATATGCACTTATCTGTATTTTATCTTAAATCCAAATTTGAAACATAGTTAATTTGTTTTGTGTCACTCAATGCAGGAAAAACTCCAGAACCATCTGCAAGAGGCAAGTACAATGAGTGTTTTGATGGAAAGATGTCCAGTAGCATCTCAGGTGGATAAAGAGAGACATGTAGGAGTTGAGTCAGAAAGGCCAGAGGATACTGTCTACATGCCTTGCTTTTCAGCCTTGATAAAAGGATCAGAGCAGGACACGATGTAGCCCTGTCATAGAGGAAGAGCAATGTGGGCTGAGTTTGGAAAAAAGTGGGCTGAGATCAGCTACAGTGCTGCAGTTAGTGGCAAAACAAGCCTTCTACGTCTGGGACTGGAGTAGGACATGTTATCATGGATTGGAATATTTTTACATTGGTGGAAATTGCTATCTAGGCCTGAAAGAAGGTATATAAAATGCATTACAAATGTAGTGTATGTATATGTGTGTGTACATATATATTTAGGTTGCATGGACTACGTGGTGTTTTAAACACCTGAAGATGACATGCATGTACATGGGGCATTTGGAGCATTGGAGCATTTTGTATGAGAGTGCACAGTGCTGTGGTCCACTGAAAAGGGCATTGGACAGGAGATGAATTTAGCAAAGGATACCTGAATGTTCCTACAAGATTTGTTGCAATTACTTGACCTAAGGAATTGTCTTGGGCAAAATCAGCGTAAATTTGTCTGCAGTATCAGTAAATTATTTTACAATCAGTAAAAATTGACTGCACCATCTTTGCAGTCAATAAAATGGGGACACTATAGCACGCTCTGTGGATATTATGAAGTCTACAGCAATCAAAACCTTGATGCCAGAGTTAGGAGACTCAGTATAGACTCTTCTTATGGATGAGTAAAGGACACACTCCTCCCTCAAAAAGAGGATTAGAACCTCCTTGTGCCCTGTACTGCTCCAGCAGGACAGTGGTATTGGTGAAGCCTCTGATTAAGAAGCATTACTTGAGAGATAACAAATTTTCAGTGATTACCATGGGAACCACAAACGATTTCATAAGGGTGGGGAAATTATAAAAAGTTCTAATTGAGAGAGGATGAGGCTTAAAACAGTTTCTATGGAAACCAGAGGTGGCATCCAAAAAAAGTGTGTGTACTAATCTGATAGTTTGATTGGCAGGTAATTGTTGCAGTGTTGGAGCAGGGAAGCCTTGGGATGGGAGATGGAGTGTCCATCACACAAACATATAAACACATAGTCTTCTGAAGAGGAGCTGGAGCCTCAAACTCTTTCCCTCCTAGCAGAGTACACTTAACTCAATTAGTGATTCATTTTCATTCTTGCCTCTGTGTTGAGTGAGTCTAGTTTGGGGTTTTTTTCTTTTTCCTTTCTTCTTTTTTTTTTTCTGCAATGTGTAACAACTTCAGCAGAGGCAGTGGATGGAGCTGCTCCCTGCCTTATCCAAAGGGTAGAAGTCATGAGGGTGCTTTTATGGATAGCAGATGTGGGCTCCAGTGTCCCTCTCAAACAGAAAAGAGAAAAAAAGACAGACTTCCAGCCTTCAGTAAGCACTCTGAATAGTTGGATGAGATACTTGTTTGTATCTTCCAGGACTTCAGTTTCTTCTGACTGACTGGCTAATGTCCAGCTAAGTTCAGTTCAGAACATTCAGATTTTCTGAATGCTTTTACTTGTTAGATCACAGTGGAAATCCCAAGGACACATTGTCCTGTATGACCTGGAACCTACAGGCATACAAAAAACCAGCTAACCTAGTTTTTATATCTCCCAGAACCATTTGCTTTTAGGGCAAGTGGAAACCTGTTGTCAAGAGTTTTGTGGAAGATATAGGATGAGCAAATCCAATCTTTGCTCTCTTTCATGGGGCTACAGCCCAAGTACATTACAGTATCCTTCAGCATGATGCATGAAGAAGGAAAAGAACATAACAGTATTGTCAGTAAATTAGATAAATAGCAGGCCTTTGGCCAGCTGCAAGTTGCTGAAGTCCTCAGCAAAATCTTTGCCAACTCAGTGGTTTGGCAGACTTTCCTCCAGTATTCTCTGAGCTCACCCAAATTCATTGCTCCATCCAGCAGATGCAGACAGAAAAGCCTGGCATTTTGAAATATTTTATGGGTCTGAGGTGGTTTGAAAACAGATTGGCCTTTCTGTTGAAAGACCTAGAGTCTCTGTGAAACTGTGGTTCATGCCCCCCCTTACTATCCATAACCATGATCTAAATGAAGTATTGCAAAAGTATCAGGAGAAAAAGCACCCCTTAGTCAATGTGCATTTGGAGAATTTAATTTATCCATTTTCTGATCATAGGCTTATCAGTGCCAGCCCAAATTTTAGGCAAATTTGTATCCAGAATGGCTGCTATATCATAACCTCTGTGTGCTCCAGGATAAACTGGATTGGAAGTACAGTACACAAAGGTAATCAGGAAGATTTCTTGCCCCACTTTTTGTCTGACCATTTTTAGATTAATCTTGGGTCAAGCTTCACTTTGTGTTTTATATAAAGGACTAAGGTTAGGTGAGTCTTCTAGATATCACACCTTTGCAAAACTTTGAAATGTCTGCCTGGATAAGAAGCTTAAGCTGTAATCTTTCAAGGATTTTGTCTTTATAGTATGATAAAAAGATTGTTTTCCATAGACTGAAAGGCTCAGAGAAGCTCTGAGGAAAGAAGACTCTCAGAATAATGCCACATTAATAGCTGTCATGCAATTGAAGGGTTCTCAGGTGGTCACCCTGCCTTGTGGTTCAGTGAATCCATTGCTGCTCATGCCACACGTTCTTTTTAAGAGCTTTTCACAAAAACAGGTCAGTGAAATCAACAGAGCAGCTGCAGAAAATGGCAGAAGGTGAAGCTCAGTGAAAGAACACCCAGGGCTCACTCAGACTGGGTAAACTAATTGTTGATTTTTTATCACAAAAAGTGTGCATTTTTGAATTTTTATTTATGTTTTTATTCCCATTGCCACCAGTGGACAAGAAGACAATCAGAGGAACAAACTTGACCCAGTCATAATTCTGTATGGGTGCTTGCACATCTCCTGTGTTTCTGGCTCATTCAGGGATGGTGCAGGTCTGTGTCCTGCTATGAACCACACAGAACTTTCACAACAACCAAATCATGAATCTTTATTTCATTTCATTTCAGATCTTGCAATTGCACTTTTCAGAAGTGCATGTCTGCATGGGGAAAGGTGTGTAATAACCTTCTTTATACACATAGAATCATTGAATCATTTACGTTGGAAAAGACCTCTAGGGTCATCAAGTCCAACCCTTGTCCAACACATGCTCAGTGGAAAACTGAGTGAAAGTTTCTGGTTTGCACAGGTGAACATTTCTGGGTGGGTTTTGCAGGTGGTGCTTCATCCTTTCCAGTACAGCATGCCAGTAGTTTTAAGCCCCTCTGGAGATGCTCACATCTCACTTATGAAAAAAAAAAAGTTCCACTAGCTACAGAACTATCAGAGTTCTGTAGAACTATCAGAGAACAGAACTATCAGAGTTCTGTAGCTGCAAAAGAGGTGCAGGGGTTTTTTTAGGGGACAGAAGACAGCATCCAGCACCCTATGCAGGATCAACATTCAAGAATCACCACTGGGCCAAGATCAGGTGAACTAAATGAAGGAACCATATGAATTAAGTGAATCTGTGGAGACTAAGAGATGTTTGAGCATGTGCAGAGCAGTTGTTTATTATCAGTTAGGAGCAAAGTTTTCAGTGTGGAATAATACTTCACATGAAGACATAACTGTGATGCTCAGTAGGGGTCAAAAATACAAATCAGATGTTGGAAAAAGGACTTGACAACATAAGAGAGAACTTTGTCATATCTGTGTTACATCCTCCTGACCATATGAAGTTGTGTCCTGTCTATCTCAAAAAGTTACAGCAGGACAGAAAGGCATGGAAAGGGTGACCCAGCAAGGGATAACTGTGAGAGGGATGATTAAAAGACTAAGATTCCTCTCCCTCAAAATGGAGCAGCAGAGGAGGAATATTAAAGAGGCCTTTTAAAACCTGAGTTGCATGGAGAAAATGAAAGAGGAGAGTTTTCTTCATGCCCTCTTCCAATACAAGGACTAGGGAATAATAATGAAACTAGCAGGCTGCAGATTGCAGGTCCAGAGCAAAGATGATGCAGTCCCTTGGGTGATGTATAATTAGGCTGTGGAGTTTCTTCCCATGGGCCACTGTAGATGCTAAAAGTTCACACGGGTTCAGGACGTGATTAGACAGATTCATAGAAGAAAGTATCTGCTAAAGACTATTAAATACATAGACACAATGTCTGGGTCAGGAATTCCTAGATGACAGTTTACAGAAGCTGGGCAAATGTCAGCACACACTGACTCAGTTCTTTCTCTTTCTTAGGAATCCACTCATGGCCAATGTCAAGGATGATATAATGAGCTGAAGGAAATTTGAGTCCCACCTGGAAAAGCTGATGTCTCATGAAAAGAAGTGGACTTGTGCAAGAAAGAGAAGCTGAACGTGGAATGTGGAGCAGAAGAAACTAACAAAGGACAACAATGATCCACTGATAAGAAATGAAGTTCAGCAATACCAGGTAGGGTCTTAGAGCACTGTTTACTTCTGTTTGAGTTTGAAATCATAACCTCAACTGCACTGAGAGCCCTTCAGAATTATTTGCAATGGTTCAATAGATTAATATTTTGCTGCAATTTTTGGAGCTCATCTTAAGGGCATATTCAGACTCCAGTGTTCACATGGTGGATAGTCCCATCCCTGTTCAATAATGTCATGAAGCCCAGGAATAACCAGGATCCTGTGAGGAAATTCAACTGAAAGTGGTTCACATCCAGATCTTTGCCTGATCCACATATTCAATGAAGACACTTCCTTGAATTTCTTATTTTTGCTTTCAGCTCTCTTCATAACTTCACACTTTTTGGTATCATTAAACAAGTTTTAGGGGAGGATTGAGTAAGAGTGTAAGATTTGAAGTCCTCATGTAATACATAGAACGGGTGCATTTAAAATACAAAACCAGACTTGTTCATAATTTTGGTTTGAGTATAGTTGCTATTTAAACATTAATGGCCCAATGACACCATTATAGATATTTGTGCAGCTTTAAACTACAGGAAAAGAATTTAGCTTTTGATTTAAGAAACAAGGGAACATGTGTCCACCATAAAAGTGATAACACTAATTTTGAATTAGACAGTGACAGTTCTTTTTGCAGACGTGCCAAGAGTTACATGACAGTGAAGTCAATGTGCATGTTCCTGAGGATTGCTTACAGTGATTTGCTTGCAGTTTGAAAATATGATGATTTGCTCATTTGTTGATTAACAGTTAATATAGTAGCCTGGCTAATATATTAGTCTTCTGGCCTCCAAGCAGTGAGGTAAGGTAACATTAATGGGGTATAAGGAACAGGCAGAGTTTGGAGAGTAATTTGCCATCAATAATTTCTCTGATAAAAGTTACCTTTCTTTTTTTTTTTTCTTTTCTTCTGTTCACAAGCTGTCCATGAATAAGCTATGATTGGAATTATGTGCTGAACAATTTCCGTCACTGTGTCTCCATCTATCATGATTTTTTTTCCTGTGAATGTATGATTGACAAAGGTCAAGCAGCTTTGACTACACACATATGTTACATGGATTATTTCTCTTCCATCATTGGATGGCAGGAAAACTCAGAGTAAAGCCTTCTGGAAAAACTGCTGTAAACCCAAATTCTGAGTCTGCCTGCTGACTGATCCAGTTCTATTTGCTGTTCTTTTAAGCTTTTTGAAGAGTATTACATGGTCCCTTCCAAAATATGTCATTCACAAAGAACTTGGTATCTCTTCAACTCAAAAGCTGAAGAAACTCATGAGCTCAAATATAGGAGCCTTCAGATCCATCTTCCATTCTATTTAAAATGAATAGTATTGCACTTTGCTTAGGCACTCTGGACATCAAAATTTTCTCACAAATTTATTTTAGAATCAGGGATTACTATAGATTGGAAAGGACCTGTGGAGGTCTCTTGTTCAACCTGCTCAAAGCAAGGCTAATTTCAAAGTTGGGCCATTTTGCTTGAGGTCCCCTCCAGGTAAATTTGATACATATAAGGATGGAGATACCACAGCCCCTCTGGTTAATCTGTCCCAGTGTTCAGATATCATAGAATGGTTTAGATTGGAAGGTACCTTTCAAGATCATCTAGTTCCAACCCCCCCCACAACGGCAGGGACACCTCCCACATCCTCATTGTGAAAAATGTTTCCTTGCAAAGAGCTGAAATTCCCCTCACTGCAACTGTCTTTTCACTGTGCACTCCTGAGAAGAATCTGGCTCCATCCTTTCTATAGCACCCACTAGGAGTAAATAAAGTCTTCAGCTTTAATACGGGCAAATATGAAACATTGGAAGCAATACTTGTCTGTATAAGGTTATGTCCAAAGGTGAACTACCTATAAAATTAATAATTGGGATAGTATCCTAGCTTCAAATGGCAAAATTCATCAGCACAGATGTCATTAAGACAGGACATATGAAAAAATAAAAGTAAACAGAGACAGATTTAATGAATAGGATTGTTTCCATGTCTGGAATGTTTCTTGTTACAGCAAAGTTCTCCTTCTCCCCTCCAAATCATCCAGCCCACCCCAAAACTGCCACTTTCACGTGTGCACGCAGTGTTCACACAACCTCTCTTTCTGCAATTTGCCAGTACTTTCATGGCATTGAAAGATTCTCATATAGAACATCACAGGAAAGGAAGAAAAACCCCACCATGTCCCATTGAAAATGCAGTGCTTTTATTCTGTGGGAAGTAAATCTGCTCCACAGACCACACCATATGCAAAGTAATAGCGGGATAAATTCAGAGTGGTTTGCACCAGTTACTGTAATGATTGTAAATGCCAAGGAGGATTTTTCAGATGAGATTAGTGCAGACATTGGGGATATACAGTTACAGTATTATGGCCTTTAATGATAGCAGTGGTGCAGAACACCTGCCTGTGACACACCACCTACTTGCTGATGCTGGAGCTCTGAGGGACAAGGTTTGCTAATGTGGGTTTAGGGCATGTGGGTGGTGGTTTTCCATCCCCCTGAAGGCAACATAAACACAAAGTTTAGCTGTCCAGGGGCTTCTCAACTCTGTCCCAGCTCTACTTTCCCACACTGGGAACAGCAAAACCCCAGTATGGTCACTAATACTCAGATTTGTCTGTGTAAAATTAGTTTTATTCTTTATGGGGCACACTTAGAAAAGGGTATCAAGTCCTTCAGAAAGCACACTTGGTTCAGTTATTGTTATCAGTACTGAGTCATTCATTTCTGAAAAGACAAAGAATACACCAGTATCATGAGTTAATTTTTGCAAAGGCAAAGACTAAAACAGCTGTTAAATACCAAAGCCCTTATTCTCCCCTGTGTGCTAAACTAACCTTCAAGGAGATTTGCAGCACGTGTGTCACTAGTCAGACTCATTCTCATCACAGTACAGCTGGTTTAGTGCCTTTCCATAACCCTCAAGGACCTCACCCAGGTACTGAGTCAATACAGTAATTCTAAATGAACTGCTCTAACCAGCTCTCATATTAGGGTTCTTGTGATAGATCTCATGGGGGAAAAGGAGGTCAGGGGCAGAGCAGTGCTGACTGCTGGCTATTCATGGATGGTGAGATGTCTGTTGACAATCTTGAGTCTATTTTAGCCACTATGAGTGGACAGTCTAAGGGCCACCACTAGGACCAGGAGGGCAGGTGAAAGCTATCTGCTGAATTCAGGCATCTGGAACAGAAGTCAAGACAACCTGTGTGATATTGTTGAGTGTAGGCACTGGAATACTTGGTCCTGGATACTTAAAACTACAGCAACTGGTGTAAAACATTCATTTTCAGCTCAGTGGTGTCAACTGATTTCAGTTAGATTCAGAGCTTACTGGTGTCTATTTCAGCTGATGCTGGCATATGTTAAGTGCTGGGCACCTTCATTGCATGGTATGCTGATGTTAAATCATACTAAAAGAGAGCTTCTGTTAGAGTCTGGCCATTGACTTTAATGAAATAGCTAATTGGATCATTTTAATTATGAGTCGAGGCAAAGCAAGAGCATAGATGTTAAAATATCATTTCATGCCAGCAGAGAGAAAAGTTGACATTTACCTAAACCAAAGACTAGATTGCTGAGAATGAAGGAGAGAGATAATGAGCAAGTGCAAAGGAAAATAGGAATGAAAAGGTGAGACAATCTGAAAGCTGACAAGACACTGGAAGGACATGACCTGGAGCCAGAGATGGCTGGAAAAACCTTCAGGCAGATGAGAAGTTTTGTGAACTTCTTTAGTGAAGGAGGAAGAGTCTTGGTGCTGGAAAATGGAGCCTCTGTTCCCTGTGGTTCTGAAACAGCAATGAATATCACATACATGCAATCTCTGGGTTTTTTTCTGAATGGAACTATTTCTGCATTTGTAAAGCTAAATTTGATCAAATTCCCACAGGAAGAGAAGCAAGCACACAGACTGTCCTCTTTTTTTTAAAATAAAAAAAGCCCTATTTTCATTGTGAGAGTCTAACAACTACAACGGGCTAACAACGATTTTAACAGAGAACAGGTTTCTAAGACAGAAAAAAAGGGGATTACACAATCCCTTCAATACCAGAAGCAGAGCAGAATTACCAAAGCACTGAAATTGCCAATCATTGTGTCATCAAAGCACCTCCTCCTACACAGACTGAGTACTCCTTTGCTTTAGCCATTGATTAGGTGTGTGGACTTCACATGAATCATTTTAATTCCTTCAGTGAACTCATGGTGCTGCTGAGATCAATGAGAATTTTACCGTTGGTGTCTCCGGGGGGCCAAAATGCTGGTATATAGTTTTGAGAAGGGGGTGTAGGAATATTTACTGATTTGCAGGGGTGTTAGTCACTCACTATTTTGTCTTCATTTAACACTTGGGTGGACAGGGTGCTATGGGAAGGCTGGATATGTTTGGAGGTTGATCAACTCCTGCTTTATATACCTTATGCTAGAGCTAGATTTTCCAAGCTTTTTTTTGAAATCATGTTTGTTTCTATCAAGAAGAAAATCTGTCACCTGAATAATTCCAATGAGCTGTGTCAATACCTTTGGCTGAAAACTGAGAGGTCAAAATCACCTTAAGAGCTTTACATGGGTATGGGAAAGTTGCTGTTAATCAGTATCTTCTCCAGGAGATCCTGAATGATAGCTGATGGAAATAAAGAGCTGGAGGAAAGTTTCTCCATAAGTAATTTCTCATGAGAACACATTTCCTCACAAAGGAAATTCCCTGTTTCTAGTAAATTTAGTAGCAATACTGTAAAAAGAGAATCCTTGCCTCACACTAACAATTTTTGTTCTTACCAATCCAGTAGAGAGAAATTCCCTAAGATCTTACAGTCTTGAAGATTGCTTTGATCTTATATTAAAGATACGTAATATCTGACAATTTTAGTGGTTTATTGTCTGTGTAATTGGATGCAGTGAATGGATTGGGCCAAATTCTCAGCAGGTATAAATTTACGTCGCTCTCAGCTTTGAAGCTGTGCATTTTCTCCAGTTTCTGGCAGCTACAGATTTCAGTAGGACTCTGAGATTATTGTGTAGTGGGGTCCTGGATACTTAGTGTGAGCCTGGGCAGGGAACAGTCTTGGGGGAATCTGGTCCCTGTAGGTACTCGGCAGAGGTTTATGGGGAGGCAGGTTTGGCTCCTGTTCATAGCCTTTGTGTCCACATTGGTTTTGATTGAGGTTTCTGATCTGCACAGATTTCCTGTGTGCTCCTGGTCAATGCTGTAATTTCTCTAAGATGCAATCGTCTGTCTGTAAGAGAAAATAGTAATTCAGCACTGAATTTCTTCTCACTCAAGTGATGCAAGGAAAAATCCATTCATGCAAGGCATTTAGGTAGTAACGGTGGCTATGAGCATCACAAATACCTGGGTCTAGTCCTGCAAAGGGATGCACTCCTATATTTATATGGAGATAAGAGCCATGTTTTTCTATCTGCTACCAAACCATTTGATGTTCTGTGTTGAAAAAGCACGAGACGGGGAAATAAATATCCTAATTGCAGTTATAGAGAAGAATTGTGTGGAAATAAAGAAAGGAAAATTGGAAAGTGCTGTTTTAACTTCTGTTGTCATTTGCTTTGCCAAGCTATGGGAAAGTTTTGAAAAGTGCTGTTTTGTGGCTCCTGCTCTTCCTCTGTAATCGTTCCCTTTCCTTTTCTCATGACAGTGTGGCACTTAATAGTGATCTTACCTAGAATTAAATTCTCCCTCCCTCCTCAGGTCCCTCAGACTCTGCTCCATGTCAGGCCTGGAGCTCCTGTCCCATTCCTTAAATGCACAGATTATGCTAGGATGGATTTAATGACATAGATGCTTTGGACTAAATCCCAAGTGTCTTTTCACTAATTCTTAGACTCTTCTCATACGAATTCCCAGTGAAACCAGCCATTTCCACCAAAAGCAGCCTTTTGATTTACTTGGCCTCAAAATACAGAGAGCGTCAAGCATTTGCTCTACATGACATTTGGATATGGCAACAGGTTATAGGTTTTTCTTCCCGTATGTGAAGAAACTGAGGCACAGAGGATTGCAGAGTTGCACCATGGCATGCAGCCAGCCAGACATGCCAGTCAGTCAGTGCAGAGCCAGGAACAGACCTATGGTGGCATCCCATGAAGGGCACCTACAACTTTGGGCTTGTGTCATGGCAGAAGTGATTTTTACTGACAGCTTGCATGAGCTGGTGGAACCAAGGGTCAGCAGCCAAATTGAACCCAGGGAAGTGAGAAGTATGGAAATAGGTATGGAGTCAGGAGAGGAAGAGCAAGATAAACAGAGCACGAGGGCCAGAGTAACTGCGAGGTGGGAGTAGAAGTTGGACGATGGCGGAGGATGTGATAACAGATGAGGCTGCTATAAGAAGACTCAACTATTAGTAGTATGTCAGTCTCCTGTTTTACTTAGCAGTGTGCTGGAAAGTGTGATGAATTCAATCTTGTGTAGCTTGTGGAGAGGCAGCTCTCCGTACGTTTGAAATGCAGGAGATGCCACGATCTGGAGTGGATCTCAGCCCCTGTTTTATCTTGCACACTGACATTTACTGTTGAAGGAAGCCTCAGCAGGAAATAGAGTGTGGTTTATTTCACAACGTTTATATGAAAAACATTCAATCATGTGCCCTGCTGTTCATACAGTTGCTAAGAGGATGAGATTGATAGTAAGTGGTCTTATGAAGCTATCAAGCAGCTTCTTATTCAGAGCTCAGATTTCTGCCTTTCCAATCTGCCCCGAACAGGCCTTTTCAGGACTTTCCAATCTGCCCAACAGGACTTTTCAATCTGCCAGCAATTATTATCCTTGCCAAGACATAATCCTCAGGGAAAACCAAAAAGTCCCAACCCCCTCCTTCCCCATCTCCTTCCCCAGACTCAGCAGACCAGAAATACCATTTGTCGTTTTCTCATAGGCTTTTGACCTGTAACTTTTGCTTGTTATTTCATGTGGCTTTAGAGCAGGTTCAGTGTGGAAGGGCTGAGCAGAGCCTCGAGCACACGGGCTGTAGAACCAGGGCCAGCACCAGCCACCCTACTTGGCCAACACTAACCACAGGCTTTTTGCTGGCCGAGTGACATTGCTCGGGGGTGTGAGGAGGTGTGAACCGTGACTGTCTAGCTATGCTGGCACCAAGTCCTAAAAGCAATGCAGTTGTACAGCTAAAGCTGTGTTCTGCAATCAAACAGCTTGCTTTGCTGATGGGGAAAAGCCACGAAGCTTGTGCAAAGCACTGCTTTGCAGGCAGATGTCTGTGAATGCTTGCAAAGATGCGTCGCCACTGTAGTTTAGCAGAAGGGAAATGCATCCATGTAGACATAAAATTAATCCTGGGGAAAGTCTATTTAAACAGCAGTTTCCTTCCTAAACAGTGTGTCCTGAGCAGTCTTTGTCAGGGAATGGTAGGAAGGGTTGTTTGGGGGCTGCATTAGGATTAATGCCCTTCAGCTATCAACACAAACAAGGATTCTCCAGCTGTATTCAGGGAGGCTGGGATCAGAAAACCCAGGAGCTGGTGGAGCCCTGGCTCTTTTTTTCCTCACACCATCAGCTTGTCACAAAAGCACAGGCAAAAGTCTCTGCGGTGTTATGTCCATGCAAGAAAAAAGCCTTAGCAAGAAATGTGCTCAGAAATCTTCAAGGCACGATATCTGTTGGAAACACAGTTCAAATCTGAGAGCCCACTTTATTCTGCCAGTACAGTGGTAACTTCACTGAGCATAATGTGTCTTTTCTGAGAATCCCCCAGGGGAAACTAAAATGCGGGTGCTATCTATTCCATCCTCTACTTTGGTGCCTTCACAAAAAAATGCCAAGAGGATTCAGCCAGAGTCTCCAGACAGCTGGAAAAGCTGCAGACACAGCTGAAGTGGACATTGATAAACATTTTCTGCAGTTCTGACTGCAATTTTTTTCTGTCCAGTGCCAAATGGCTGATTGCACCAACCATCTCCCTCCTAGCTGTGCATCCTCAGCTCCGAATTTCTCTGTCCACTTTCTTCCTCAGCCATCCACACCTTCTTTAGTTTGCCCCCTTCTCATCTAGATTGGATCTCCTGCATGACAACCATCACTCTCATACTCTTCACTCTCTTCATGCATTCTGCCCCTACTACTGATCTTTTCCATCCTGAAAATGTATATTGTGAGCCATCAGTGGCATCTGTCCCTAGTCTTGGCTAGTCCTTCAAGACAGCCTTACTGAACCTGGTGAGCAGACGAGCATCTCTAAACCTACTACTAAGCACAGTTTTTCAACTCCTACCTCAATGACTTGACTGGAGTGTGGATTATTAAGCAAAGCCACGGGTCTTGGAGTGATGAAGTGTGACACCACGCAGGTATGAAGGCAGCAGCATCATGATGATGCTAAGTTATGATTTTTGGTAGCCAAGAGAGATCAAACCGCAGAAATTTTGACCCTATTTAGGTGCTGTTATAACCTTATTCAGGCAGTCAGACTGAGCAACCACAAGGAAGAAATGTTGTCCCAAAGCACTGCTGTATGATCGGGTATAGCAACCTGCAGTTGGTTCATGTTCTGCCACTAATTCACTTGTTGGGCTTGTAACCACATAAAAACATTGTGCTTCAGAGCAACCATCTGCAAACTGAGTATGGTGCTTACTGAATCACAGGCATGTTGTGAGGCTTCATCAATCAATTGTGGTTTTAAAAGGACTCTCAACTCCTGGCCCGAAAGTGTAAATCATCATAATTTATGTCCTTGTTAGAATTTTTTTATACAAGTCTTTCTCCTATTCTTTTCTCATAACAAATGTACACTAGGTCAATTCTCAGTGGGTTACTCCTGGTTTAAATGTGTGCAACAGAGC
Organism: Brachypteracias leptosomus; assembly: GCA_013401335.1. NCBI lineage: Eukaryota > Metazoa > Chordata > Aves > Coraciiformes > Brachypteraciidae > Brachypteracias > Brachypteracias leptosomus. Next base: position 105,415 of record VYZX01014592.1, on the reverse strand, counting down.
TGAGAATCAAATCCCTTATCTTCAGCCAGAGGAAGGCTGTAGCCATATACGCACCCTTTAAAATGGAAGCCATTTAAAAGCTTTATTTGACTTCAACAGCAGGAAAATATGCACCTCACTTTCCTCAGCATCAATCCTTTTTAAAGCATATTGTGTGTTTACAAGCTGTCTTGGGCACTGAAATTGATTTTAGAGCTGGGTGGTTATTAAAGGTTCATTTTCCCTCCCTTCTCCAGTTTCCAACTAAGTGATAATATGAGGTGGTGGGAAATTCTCTCTATGAGATGGTGCTGCCTTTGCCCTGACTCTGAGTTTCTCAGGAAAGGTTTTCACTAGAGTATATATCCTGCTTGATCTCTACAAGTAAAACTATAATCTTCCTTTCAAAGAAACAGTTTAGCCTTGTGTGTATATACAGGTTGGAATTTATTTTGGAAAATAGCTGTAAGAGACTCTGGCACAGCTAAATGTAATTGAATTAGCTGGAGCTTAAGCTGCTGCTATGCTCTTACTTCCATTTCTACACAGTCAGATACAGTAATAACAATATTTAGCATCAATTTCTTAATTACTGGTTAGTCCAACCACTGCCTGATTTTGGTGAGATAAAGCTGACACTTCCAGCATGTCTGTGGGGAAGTGGGAAAATGTTGTTCTTCCACTTGCTCTACAGCAGGTTGCCTTGCTTGGCCCCAGTGTGTCTTAGGTAGACTCTGAAGTTGCATCTATAGTTGTAGTATTGGGGGCTTACATTGGAGTATTCAGGCCTTGGACGACTGAGAGGGATTTGCAAGAGATGTGAGTGGAGGCAGTGGGGACACCCCATGGGATGTCTTTCCTCAGTCATGACAGACTTAGACTATGGCTGCAGCTGGATACCCCACCTGTCAAAGGCTTTCTCTATGGCTTTGCTAAATCTCTCTGTTCTCTGCCTGAAAAACGGTATATGCAGGAGGAAAATGTTGGTTGGGAAAAGTTTTTCCATTACTGGGAGGCAGTCAAGTCATAAATGATGGGAGTAGAGGCCAGAAAAAATATGTCAGCCCAAAATACAGTCTGAAAATTATGGAGGTATCTGAAGGGTGAGTGTATTCATGCGTCCTCAGACAGGAATAAAAAAAATAGAAGGAGGTGTGGAAGAGCCCACTCAATCTCTTCCAAACAAAAAGGATGTGTACACATCAACCATTTATTCAAAGGAGACGAAAACTAGGTCCTGCTGCTCAAGCAGTCAACACAGAGAAGTAAGGTAAATCAGCACATTTTATTCAGCCTTATTTTAAATATTCCAAGCAATATGGTCTCTTTTCTCCTGGACAATGCCACAGCAAATATTCATAATAGCTCCTACTTTTCCTTTACAGTACTATTACATTAGTAACAGCCGTGGCTTATTGCACTAGCCAGGAAGCTCACTAAGTGATTAATTTCCTTCTTCTGTGGTGATTTTAACAAAATGCACACTTTAACAAATTCATTCACAAGTTATTGCATCAAAACATAGCACCTGCTGCAGGAAGATGTCTCTCCCAGAGCTCTGGATCTCTGCAGCTCAGCTACCTTTGATGATGATGGAGAAGGCTGTACCAGTACAGGGATCTTCCTTTCTAATTTGCCAGGGTTCTCTTTGAAGACTTACTCTTATTCAGTTGCAGCTTTGGTAGTCATCTAAAATATGCATCAAATATTACATTGAGGCATCAGCGGCAGTAAATGCAAGAGGGACAGTCACACAGCGAGCATTTGGTAATCTTCAAACAGATCTGGAAGTCACATTGGCTCAGGAAGCTTAGGTGGCGTCAGTTCAGCAACACATGCAGCAATAATCAACATTTTTTCTGTATTAATTTCTCCAGAGCAGCCTGTTCCTCCATAGTGTGCCTACAAGACATGCATACATTACCGTCAGTGAGTGATGCTGTCCCCTTAGCTGCTCATGTTTAATGAAAGCTTTGTGCCTATATATAAATCCTGTGTTTGAGTGAAACATCTTCCAAATCCTTCACAGCAGTACTGGAAGAGACCTTTGGCTTGTTCACCAAGGAGTGAACTCACCCTTTCCGCCATGCATGAGCTCTGCAGAATAAAAATGATACACGGGTATAAAAATAGAACAGAAGTGACTATTTAGGTTGGACCAGATGCTCACATTCCTGCCACCTAGGTGGATTTAATATTAGTGAATTCCCTGTAAAAAGAAACGAGTGTGGGAAAAATATGAAGCGTGGGTCTGATCCTGTTCTTTTTTTCTCCCACGTGTGAACTTGCTTCACACAAGCACCCTCTCCTAAGTCAATGAGACTCTTCGTGCATGTTTTCTGTCACTGCTGATTACTTTCAAGAGGACTGTCATGTTGCAGGCGCAGGGGGGATGGAGGCAAGAATTAAAGCACCAGTCCCCTGTTCTACCTGCTTCATAAACACTGCTTGGGGAAGGGAATATTATTGAATCATTTGAGACCTGCCTGAGCGTACCCAACAGAGGTTGCACTCCTTTGAACATCAATGGGAAAAGGAACAAAGAATAAAAGGAGAGCTGCACAGGGAAGGTTCCCTCCTCCATCGTTTTCCCAGGCTGTTCTAAGGACAGGTGTATTCACCTAGTAACCTGAGCAGTCAGCCAAATAAGTCCATGGTCCACGAACGCTTTAGTGACTGTGCAAATGCACACAGCTGGCAGAATCAAAGGACATGAAGAGAGCTTGTGCAGCTAGGGGGAAGTTTGGCTTCTTACAATCCAGTCCCTAATATTGGTCGTGATAATCTTTGCATTCTTGATAACAGCCTCATCCAAAGGCCACCAGAGCTGATAGATATGGCTATGATAGGCTTTGAGTCAGGCACTGCATCTTTAAACCGAGAGACTTCCCAGTTCTTAAAACTGTGATGTGTACCTCAGTGCTGCTGCTGCATTGTGAAGGACAGTCTTCATTCATGGCCAGACCATTTCATGAATGAGTTTTGTAGACTTGTAGGGAAGAATGTTTATGGGAGACCTCTGGTGAGGTATTCTTAGTCACTGAAATGTAAGAGTTTTCCTTATGCATTGTCAATCTCAAGGGGTTCTGGAATTGCTCCTGGTCTGAAGCACTCTTCTCAAAGTAAGCAGCATGGCAACAACCCTCCTTGTGTGTGACCATCTTTGTAATTGCCTATTGTCACTCAAAAGAGCATCCACAGCAAATTTCAACACCCATCAGGTGTTTATATGTATCTTGTGCTTCCTTAGGGCATGCGGTGTTTATGTATCTCCTCCTTCCTTAGGGCATGCATCCCTGGAGAGGACAATGTCCCATATGGTACTTCTATTGTAGTAATTCAAAGAAAATCCCCAAAGGGTTGGAAGAGACACTTTGTAGGGCAAAGTGAGCCAGGGCTACATCTCTGGAGCCTCTTACTCTTATTGCCCTGGCAGACAGATGGAGAAGCCTCACAAAGCTGTCACATAACACTCTTGCATGGAGGACAGTGGCTAAAAATGGGGCTACCTTCTTGAACTTCAAAGTCTCTAGGAAACCAGGAGGGCCATGGAGAAGATGCACATTTCACCCTCTCTTCTAGCACAGGAGCTGGGGACCGTTAAAGGAAGCCAGGTCTGAACAAATAAAAGGGAGTGCTCTTCCTGCTCTGAATTACAGAGCTGTTGAACTCCTCCTTAGGGCAGGATGAGAATTTTTGCTAAGGATGCAAAAATTTAAGCTGGATTCAGGGAGAGGACAAGTGCTCCGGAGAAAGATCCATCATGGGTCACTAAATAGAGCAATGAACTAAGGATCAGAAAATCCCCTGAATTAAAGTAGTCTGAGGTTGGGAGAGTATTTAAGGAATTGGAAAAGAATCATATATACTTTTTCTGTTCACATTTCTCCCTCATGTCTGCTACAGCCTCTGTGGAAGAGAGGCTTCTGGGCTAACTGAGCCTTGGCCTTGAACCACAACTGCTGCTCTGACCATCTTCATGCCACTGTTTCAAGAGAAAGAAAACAGTTTCTTGGTAATTTGTGTAGAAAAAGTAATAGGTTAGCTCTTTTTCTTTCTAGTTTTGATCATGTTTTTCAGTTATTTTTCTGGTTTGGGGGCTTTTTTTCCTTTTTTTCTCCTTTATTGTGACTCCTGTGGTTCAGCTGGAAGATGGCCCGTGGATTGGCAGCTCTCAGCCCCCTCTTGCACAGAAAGAAGTCATTAAATCTTTCTCAAGGAGCATCTCTGACAGGTCAACAGGAGCAACTGGAGAGGTCCACAAAAGCAAATCGGAAGCCAGCTGCTTTGCAGTTAGCTCTTGCCTTTGTTGCAGAATGAACTCAAGGTAAAACAGGAGAGCTGCTATGACACAACAGCACCCACACACTCTTACCTTGAATGTGGGAGTTAACTCCTGCTGGCTTTTTGTGGAGACAGAAGGTGAAACATGGGGTTAGCACAGCTGTCAGCAGCCAGGGCAACCACTACACAGCTCAGGGCTGGCTTCCCGCCTGCTTGTTCTCCCTCAAGTTAGGCTAAACTAAGAGGAGCCCAGATATGTGTTGACACTTTGAGTTAACCTTCCTTTTGGTGCCTAAACAAGGTTTGCTTCTTCAGTAGCTCTGTCTACAACAGAATAAAATACTTTTTTTTTAACCTTACGGAGAAAACTTTTGTCCAGGAAAGATCTTTATAGCTGCTTCCATCTATACTAAAGAGAGAAAAAGCTCTTCACTCATCCCTTACCCCTCCAATCCTTTCCATGCCAGCTTTACAGAGAGAGATTTGCTATATTCTTCACCTTTATGATTTTCTTTTCTTACATTTATGTCATACACCCTGGGTCCAAATCCTACACTGTAGATGGAAGGATTGAAGAACACGTCTCTTTGGATGCTATTTGCTCTGTGGTTCAAATATGGACTTATGCTGGTGAGTCTGGACAAGCAAAGACTGGTCCTCAGAGAGGTGGATACTTTCTTGGTGACAGGGTCAGCAAAAAAGGAGAAAATCCCAGGTTCCTGCAGGTGTAAATAGATGTTTGAAAAATTACTGTGACTTTTCCCTAAGCAATGTTGAAACCTTTGCAAGCACACAGAACTACAAATAATTCCCATTCCACCACCCCAGCAAAATGCTAATACTCAGATATTTCTCCAGAAAGCACTACACCAATCTGCAGCTTGACACTGCAGCCTGATCAGAGGAAGGTTGTGAGCTCATGGCCGTGCCTGTACCCTCCTTGACTGTCACGCTGCTCTGTGCCCTGAAGTCCCACGGAGACCTCATCCCCTCCCAGCTGCCCACAGGCTATGCTTTGACCCCATGCTAACCACCACTTTCCAGCTAAAGGTTAATTACTCCAGGGGACATTTCCATCCAAGCTGTTGCCTGCAGGTTGCAATCCCTGCTGGAGTGCTATTTTTAGACCAGCTCCTTCGTTACTATTGATCCCAGTCACCCTCTGTTAATTACATACACACAACACACACAGCATTTGCAACTCATTTATCAATTCCATTCAGCACCTCCCTCCCCTGAGATGTAATTTGGAGCCCTCCTTGAATCATGCTATTGATCTTTCCCAGCAACTTTGCTATAGGATTCTCTGTGTTGCAAACTATTTATAGATTATTCCTCTTCTCCTAGTCTCCCTTGGGGAATCAGAAATGGGCAAAGGTAATCAGACTTCTATTTTTAAGGAGTTGATCGAAACCAGATATTTGCTCTGTTCTCCTTCTTTCCCCTCCTTCCCTCTGTTGCTGTTACATACAGGTTTCCTTTAGCAGGTGAGACTTTCTAAGCCATGTGGTGATGTGATGCAGAATTTGCCCTGGGTGAAATTGTGTTTGCTGAATCAATGAAATGAATTCTTCCTCCTCCCTGAGTCCAAGAGTTTCATAAAGGGCTTTGTGACCTGCTTCGTCTGTTCAGTTTGAGGTGCACCTTTCAGAAGGCTTCAGTCTTGGAGACTGCCTTCTCAGCCCACAGATTTGATCCTTTTGCAAGGCACTGGGTTCCCATTGTCCCTTTGTATCTCAGGAAGGACATCCAAAGACAATGTGTAGTCAGGTGTGAGATAGATGGAGTTGCTTTTAGAGATGGAGGATGGCGGTAATGAGCCCTGGGGTCCTAGGATTTGAGAAAAACTTAAAATGAAGGAATGTCACCTGAGGCTCAGAGAAGTCAGAAGCAGCTCAGCCTTGAGAAAGGTTGAAAATACCATTTCCAAAGCAGGAGGAGGCCTACAGTTACCATGGGCAGGGCCACACTAGAAGGGATAGCCTTGTCTCAGGACAGACACGAAAGCTGCCCCAGGCTTCTGTAGTAACACCTGCTGCTGAAAATCTGATGAAGTGGGAGAGAGGTGTGCCAGGAGGAGCTGGGCAGGATGTGGGCATGGGTCCTAGCCTGAAGCTTGGGTTCATAGTGGGCCTGGAGCAGCTATGGTGGTTCAGGAGTCATGGGGGCTGCAGCGAGGCTGTGTGGGGCAGGGCTGGCTCCTCTCAGCCACTGGTAACATGGCACTGTGTGTGTCTGTGGTGTGTGTGAGGGTCTGTGTGTGCCTGTGCTCAGGGAGGTTATGCTGTGGTTGGGGAAGGGGTCGTGTGGTGTGCGTTGGTTGGGGATGGTGTGTGGAGGGCTGTGGGGTGGTTGTGGGGCAGTGTGTGGAGGGCTGTGGGGTGGTTGTGGGGTGGTGTGTGGAGGCCTGTGGTGGAGTTGTGCAGTAAGTGTGCAGCTGTGTTACGTAGTGGGCTTTGCTGTGTGTGATGCTGTGGTGCGTTTGCCTGGGGACCAGGGTGGGCTGTGGTGTGTGGGGCTCTGTGTGTGGGGACGGGCAGTGGTGTGTGTAGGGCTGTGTGTGTGAGTGTAGCAGTGCTGTGTGGGGTTCTGTGTGGAGCGGTGCGTGTGGAGCTGTGGTGTGTAGGGCTCTGTGTAGTGTGAAGCTCGGTGTGTGTAGGGCTGCATTGTGTTCATTGAGCTGTGGTGCGCGGCTGTAGCGTGTTGGGCAGCGTGTGTGCGGCGGGGCCGTGGTGCGGAGCTGCAGTGTGTGAAGTAACCTCTACCTGAGGCTCCCTCCGTCCCGCTGGCCGCGCACACTCCCCGCCCTAGCACAGGGCGCGGCGGCAGAGCCCCCGACCAGACCGGGGCGGGGGCAGCCTACCTGTGCCGGCCGTTACCCCCGGCCCTGCTGGGGGGGACGGTAGCAGCCGGCGGGCGCCGCACTTGCCCCGCTCCGTGCTGTGCCTGAGGGAATGCTACGAGCCCGGCCCGCCCCGGCCCGCCCCGCTGCCAACGCCCAGCCCCGCTCGGCGGCCGGGGCGGGGCCGAGGCGAGGGGAGGCGGGAAAGAGCCGCGGCGGGGGAGCTCCGCGGCTTCTCCCTGGCAGGGCGGTGCTGACGGGGTTAATTCGCTCCCCGCGGCGGGCCGGGGCGAGCTCCCGCCTCCCGTGCCAGCACCGGAGCGGACACACACACTCACACACGCAGGCGATGGCTGAGGGGCGCGGGCTCGATTTTCCCCGAGATGATGTCAAGAGCTCGGGAGAAGGAGGAGGAGGAGGACGGTTGCTCTTTTTCTTAACGGCTTTGTTCTAAAATCATCCTAAATAAAGCAGCCCCAGCCCCGAGCGCCGGGGGACCAGCCGTGAAAGTAGCTTTTTTAATTTTTCTTTTTATATATATTTTAATTTTT
>VYZX01014592.1:10979-97223 GCA_013401335.1 Brachypteracias leptosomus | reverse complement strand
TGCCCCCCTGCTGCGGCTGCTGCGGCCTGTCGGATCTCCGGGCGGCCAGGGGGGGACATGGTCCCCTCACTCGCCCCTTGCTGGCGGCCATGAAGAGGCAGAACGTGCGGACCCTGTCCCTCATCATCTGCACGTTCACCTACCTGCTGGTCGGGGCTGCCGTCTTTGATGCCCTGGAGTCCGACAACGAGATGCGGGAGGAGGAGAAACTCAAAGCCGAGGAGATCCGGCTCAAAGGAAAGTACAACATCACCAGCGAGGACTACCGGCAGCTGGAGTTGGTGATCATGCAGTCTGAGCCGCACCGGGCCGGCGTCCAGTGGAAATTCGCCGGCTCTTTCTACTTTGCCATCACGGTCATCACGACCATTGGTGAGTGTCTCACCTCGTGGAGGCCCCCTGAGGCCAGGGCTGGGGCTGGGGCAAAAGCCCCCCTGGGAGGAAGAAAGGGAGACAGGCATGGGGACTGTGGCATGCAAAGGGTTAAGCGGTGGATGATTTTTTTTGTCTTTCCTCCGTATTATGTAATTTATTGCTCTTCATGGGCACTTGTTGGACTTGGCTGTGTCCCGCACCTTCTTCCCCTGGAGACAGAGCCTGTGTCCCCTGGATGGTACTGGAGAGGAGTGGGGCTGGCCTGGTGGGGGGATTGGTGTTGGCCAAGTGGCTCTCACTGAGCTGTGGCTTGGGTGGCAAGGAGGAGGCAGGAAGAGGCAGGGTGACACTCTCCTGGGGTTCCCCTCAGGAAGAAGGAGGCCCTGTTGCTGCGCTCCTCCTTGCACCTTTGCTTAAGAGACACGGGGAAAACTTCATAAAAAGGCAGTTGGATGAGGATGAAAACAATGAGGGCAAAACTGCATCACCTGTGAGAGCCCTTGATGTAGCCAAGTGGAGCCTTGCTTTTGCAAACTTTGTTTTGGTGTTGGCCAGGGCTGTGGTGGGGGTTCCCACAGTTATGGTCCCATCGCTGGGCCTCTCCTTGGTGTTCCCAACGTGCTCCTGAAGTTTTTATTGCAGCTGGAGCGTCTGATGTGCCAACAGGTCACAGTCTGTGTCTCCTCTTTTGTGGGCACACGGTCTGGCTGTCAGAACAATGCCTGCTGTCACATCCGTGGTGCCCAGCTTCCCAGACGTGCCATTTCCCAGGACAGTTGAGGGACAGTCAGTGGTCAAAGCCACAGGCTGTCATTTTGTACTTCTCTGCTTCCCGCAGCTAAAGCGGAGTGGTTCTCGTAAAGTTTGCTCCCCTGCTGTAAAAATAAATACCACCATAAATAGAGGTTGCAGAGTGCACACAGAACCTGCTACAACTCTGGCTTTGGCTTGAGGAGCAGGTTTGTTCTTCCTGGTCTTGTGTGTATTAAGGTGGATTTACTGAGGCAGTTGATAACGTTCTTCTCCCAGCACTTCTAGATGGTCCCCCCGAACATCTGGGGAGATCTGAAAAGACCTCTCCAGCTCAGTAGCTGTTTGATAATGTGTTATATTGAAGAGGACATGAAAGACTAGTTCTCTTATTACTACAGAAGGACTTGATCTTTTTACCTTTTAGGGCTTGTTACAAGAAATTTGCACGTTGCCACCTGCAGATAGTGACAGTTTTCAGCAGAACCTGCTGTCTGCTGCCCTCTGAGCAGTGGCTGCTTACGTTTGTATTTTACTATGTTATACCTGGGGCAGTAAAATATATCCTTTGGAAGACTACCTGTCAGTATAAAGCCTATTTGCTCTTACGAAGATAAGATTTTTAAGGGATAATTTCCTGTTCTATTATTAGATAGATAAAATGCATATATTAATAGGCTACAGAATATAAAGTAGAATATAACTTTGGCTGATGACTTGGATTTCCTGCTTTTCATTACGATGTTAGAACTCTCCTTCCTCTGGCCACCAGTTCTCTCTTCCTCCATCTGTCTCTTGTTTGGTTGTGCTCTGTGAATTCTGGACTGTTGTGCCTCTCCGGATTACAACAGGCTTCCACACACGCCCGTGCGCTCATGGTGCCCCATACTCCTGCCCAAGAGGTGGCTGCCGTACTTTCTGTGTTCTTAAGCTTGGTTGGTTACACGTAGAAAGGGCTGTTTTTACAGGAGTTTACTGGGTTTTATTGTATTTTATTTGGAAACAAGTACAGCTTGCTTGGGAGGCTTTAGCATTTTCTCCCACAAAGAGCTGGGATTTGTTTGGGAAGCTCAGAGCACCTCGGCGTGTACATTTCTGTAGGCAGAGGCACGTTGGGGTGTCAGGATTGTTTAAAATTAAAATGTGTATAGCAATGGGGAACCACTGGGAGGAAGAGTGCTAATAAAGAATGGTGCAGAAAGACAGTCGCTCTTTAACGATTGTTCATTTGGGAAGCTCTGCTCCGGGAAGATACGTGATCCGTCTTTCAAAAGTTTATTGATAGTTACTATCTGCATCTCGCCAAACACACTGCTATTTTGTGTATTGTCTCTTTGTGCTAAAGTAGCTTTGTGATGTTATCTCATCTGCTGGTAGTCTGTAAAAGTGAGCGTGGAAGGTTTTTCTTTAATTTCTTATCGATCCTAAAATAATTTGGTTTGCAGAGGGGAAAAAAATCACTTTCTATGTTTAAGTTCTCGGGAAAATAAGAGACGATTTCTCTGTTCCTTGCACAGGACAGTGATCTTAAGCGTTCACATTAATCCTTTGTGATGGTTCTTCTTTTTAATCTGTGCGTACGCTCTCACGTACGTTTCCTTCTCCCTCTGAAACCTTCCAGACTCCAAGAAGCACATGCACTGGTGTGTGCGTTACTCAACGTGCTCTAGTCAGTGGCTGCTCCTGCAAAAGTGCGTCCAACTAACCATCGCAGGCTGGTTTTAAAAACAGAGTGACCAAAACCCTTTGTTGCCGAATCTCGAGTGGTAGCCCTACCTCCACAAACTTCTCTCCAGAGGAGTGTGGTAGGAATCAGCGGACCACAGAGTCTAGTGATATGCACCTGATAGCAGACTAATTGATGCCTAGCTTAATTGTCCTCCTTGATACTGCTGCGCTAGCAACATGTCTGAAGCGATTACCTTTTCACTGGCTTGATTTAAACTGTCGTGGCTTTAATGCCAGCCCAGCCGGTGGTCGCTGGTCATGGACCCCGGCGGTCGGTAGCCCCCCGGCCGAGCCGGGGCGGGGCGGGGCGGGCGGGACGGGCCGTGGTGCTGAAGGGACAGCTCCGGCCACCGCCTCCGAGCCGCCGGCCCCGGGTTCCCCCGCGGGTTGTGGCTTCCCGGGAGAACCCAGCGTTGAAGACCTGTTGGGAGGAGAGGATGGAGAACTGGAAGCCTTAGGAGAATCGCTGAGATTTGGCCAGCTCTCCCATTTCCCGTGATCTATGGTTTTGGCTTTTATTAGAGGGTGGTGGGGTATTGTTGCTTGCTTGTCAAGCTGAGTACTAAACAAAGAAGCAAAGGCTGATCGAGTAGATGGAAACAGGTTTTTTCCACCTATGACACAACATTTTTTCCTAGTCCTCAGGTGCGGTGTTGTTTTTTTTCTATTTTTTGAACTGACTCAACAAAAAAAAAGTAACAACTGCAGATGCTACAACGTTCAGTGAGTCTGTTCTTAAAATCCATTAGCAGAACAGAAATGCCCAGCTTTCACAAAGTTTTGGTCATGTTTGAATTCTGTGAAAGTTGTCAGGTGATCAAATAGAACTAATAAGCCATTCTTGGCTCTCACCAGTTGCTGAGTTTATTTCAGGATTGTTCTCGCTTCGGAGCTAGCTAGTATAATTTCCTATCCATTTTGTTACACAGCCATTTCCAGTTACACAGCCAAAATGATGACAGAGAGTGATATCATCAAGTTTTCTGTCCAGCTACTTGTTTTTCATGAGATACACTGTAGAATACGCCCCAGAGTTCATCAAAAGGCTGGATATCATGAATGAAAACACCAACTCTGGAAAATAGAAAGTAATTCCTAGGATTCCTACTAATTTTTAATGCCCTTTTCTGCAGGTTTATAAGAGTGAGTAAACTGCTTCTTTGTAAGCAGGTGTCAACACTGTCAAAATGTGTTATTGGTGTGGATATCGCTCCATCATTTAGGCCTTAAAGGGTGATAGTCATACTTGATTTAACACCACCAAGCTCTAGTAAACACTGAATATTTCTGGAGGCTTGTGCAGAATTTAAAGAACTGAAAGCTGTTTATGTCACCCTAAAATGAACTGAAACAACAAACAGATTGAGGATTTTTATTTATTTATTTTCTTCCTGAGAAGTGACTGCAAGGGGAGCAAAATTAAGACAGTGTGTGCTGTGAATCGCTCCTCTCTTTTTCTAGCTTTTTGGCCTTTATTTTCACTTTCAAACCTACTGCAAGCAGTGACTGAACTATCCTTTTAACCACAGACAAAACATTTTTTAAGAATGTGGTGTAATACTGATAGTGGTGAATGGAATATCCACCTATTGAGCTGTTTGGATACTGAGTAGCTAAACACTCAGTGACAGTCTACCTCCAGATGAGGAGATTGGATACTTGTGGGAGATGGTGGCTGGACAGGGAGTGTGAACTTGCATTAATGAACTAAGCAAACACATGCTTGAATCCATTCCAGGATAGTAGTTAAATCTCTCTATCCTTTCTCTGCATCACTTTACCCTTCTGTAAAATGGGTAGAAAAATACCAAGCTGGTAGTGTTGCAATATCTCTAATTTGGTGTTTTCATGTGTGAATTATTTCGTCGATATTGCTTCTCCTTTAAGACCAGCCTCTCATGTTTTAGATCTGCTCTTGGTTTTTAATGGATGGTAGCATTTAAAGGCAGTCCATTGAAAAGCTTTGAGTAGGGATTCATGGCAGATGGACAATTTGCAATGGAAAGAGAGAAAAGAAAGGAAGAAAACAAGACAGGAAAAGGAAAAGACACCAATGCTTTTGTCAATTAATTGCTTCATTCATGACTTGCTGGGACTATGAAGGTCATATCTCATATATAAAACCCAAACAAGCACAGAGTAGATTAAAGCCACTCTATTATTAATAACTCAGGTGAAAGTAGAGAGCAAGATTTTCTGGTGATATGAATGCTTGTAGGTGCACTGAAGTATGAATCTATTCATTCACACCATCTGAAGCTTCAGTGGAGAACACTGGATGATCAGGACTTGAATATCTGTTGGTGGTATGTCCTAGGCAAAGAGGATGTCAGCTTCAGCAAGACTCACGAGGATGAACCGTCCATAGGATTTTGCTCCCTTGCATAACTAAAATATTCTGCAAGACCTTTCCACACTATATTCTTCGTCTCATGGAGATTTTTTAAAAAATAAATATCCAAAATAGTGTTCTGATAACATAGAGGGGACTTTGTGGCTACTTGTTCACAGAAACAGTTGAGTTCTTGAAAACGGGTTTTGCAGTGATACCTCGCATTCCTGCCAGAGGCACATTAGCAAAAGCTTTTTAAAAATCACTGATAAGGAAGGCAAAATACAGCTGATGCCGAACTGCAGCTTCCCACTGTATGGTTTACTGGCAGTCCAAATGCAATATCCAGTAAGAGTCTGAAAACAATTTTGGGGAAACATCGAGAAACCTCTTGCCACTCAGCTGGGTGATGGTGTCAGCAGATTTTCTTGGTGTAACCAGGCTTCAGAAATTAGTGTCTTGCAGTGGTTTAGGATTTGGTGCTCTTTTGTTTCCTCCTAACTATTCGTAACTTTCTTTAAATGAAGCAAGTGAGGTTTAGATTAGGCACAAGAAAACTGTTTTCTACCTGTCAGGGTGGTTGTGTGCTGGAAGAGATTGCCTAAGGAGGCTGTGGGATCTCCATTGTTGGAGTGTTTTAAAAGGAGTTTAGACAAAAATCTGTTAGGAATGGTTGAGCTGCAGCTGCTTTTGCCTTTGGGAAGGAAGATGGACTGACTGACCTCTTGAAGTCTTTATCAACCGTATGTTCTATGATTTTCTGAATCTTTCTTTTTTCATGTCTTATGCTCTGATAGTTCCTGGGCTAGTTTGTTTTTCTTGAGAAAGAAAGCCAAAGATCTTTGAAATTCTATTTTCTCCACTATATGGTCTTTATTTATTGATTCTTTTTCTATGCAGTAAACCCATTTATGTAGCTTTGCAAGTGTCGGCATGGAAATATCTATGTTTACCCACTGACAAGGCTACAAGTTAGAGGTGTCGGTGAGTCTTTTGGGAAAGAAGTTAGATGAGGAAGAAAATGATCCTGCTGATACAAGGATAGCAAGCAGAAATTTACAGGGCAGACCTGGGAGGGAGAGAAGGTGTTCAAGACTAAGAATAAAGGAAGAAGTTCAGCTGTTAGCTATGGGTTTATGCATGCTCCAACTAAAAAGAATTAAAATCCTTTTTGGATTGCTTTGGGAGCAGCATCAGAACTGTGAAGTTTGATCTAAACTGATAAATGGAGAGCTTGCCTTTTGGACATGATGGGCTTTGGGATGGACAATGCTAGTCTGGCACAAAGTAAGGACCAGAATGCTGTTGTCTTCCCTTGAAGCACTCTGAGCTAAGGTGCTTAGTTCCTTCAGTGTTGTAACGTATTCCCTTCATAGATGCTGAAAGCCATGCTCGTGGCTTCGATCTGGAGTTACACACACTTTATATTCAGAGTGCTGCACTGACATTAGGTGATTCATCTTCACAACACCTCTGTGTAAAAATTATCGTCAATTTAGAGACAAGGAGATAAAATAACTTTCTGAAGATTCAGGTTGGGAACTATTTATGATTGCCAAACAGCTCACTTCTCTCTCTTTCAGACCACATGGCATTAGTTTGTAGCCAGATGAAGCAGGGAAGATGAACCAAAGGCAAAGATCCATAATGGATTCAAAGTGATATTAGCAAACTCCCGGAGTTTAGGTCTTCTGACATGCAATAATAGCAGAACCTGGAGCTTGGTTACATGAAGGAGCATTTGCAGTTCTGGGTAATTATCTCTGTTATTACTGTGTGCCTTCTGTCAAAGACTCTTTAGGTTTTTAGGTACCCACTTTCTATGGATTTTACTGAGCATCTTGACTGGATCTGGATAAAGGCTGCATGAAGTATCACCTTTTCCTGTAGCAGATGCTGGCAAGGACACTTGCTGGTGATGCAGAACTGATCAATAAGAGTCCTTGCTGCTTCTAAGTTGAACTAAGAGGTTACAGTGGACTTGCAGCAGATGTTTGCTGTGTGTGGCAGGCCTATTCAGCTCTTTTTGGCTTGTGGATAGTTTTGAGTGAAGCTACAGACTACTTCCAGAATTTCACACACATAGATGGTGAGGTGCAAATTAATTTGAATTTGTTACTTTCTCTGGATTATAGTCCATGGAGTCTACTGACTTCATGTTAAAATACACGAACAGAGTCCTTTCCACAGGCTACCAACCCTACCAGGTATCTGTGACTTGATGAGCTACAACTAATTGATATTGGTGTTGTAGCTATAGCAGTTTCTTTGATAAAAGTAAGAGGCTCTATGGGATAGGGAGTGTTAGGCAAAGAACCCCCCAGAAATTAAGGCCCGGTCAAAAGTCTGTTGTAAATAATGGAGCAACTATTTTGAGTCGTGGTAGTTTTGGATCAGGCCATTATTTGATATGAACTCTGCAATGCAAGGAGCTGCATTCTATAGCAAACTAACTCCTAGAAAATAGCAGTTTTCAGATTTATTTTTTTTAATAATGAAGCTAACAGAGTTTTTGGAGCTAAAGCCTGTGTTGACTTTGGCATTTATACTGACTTTTTTGATTGTAAGTGAAAGGCTAAATGACGTGTCTACTGCATACCTTAAACTTTGAGCAAAGAGAAATCTTGAGGAAGAAGAACGTCAATGCTTTTTTATTCCATTTATTTGTTTTGGTGATGCTTTCTTTTATTTTGCTTTCTTTCATGACTTCCAGACAGTTAACAGCCTCTTCTGATCCAGCCTATTCTCATCCAACCTCTTCTGAGCCATTGATATGCCATTTTTTTGAAGTGTAATGCACTGCTTAGTTCTTTCTTGTTTTGGGGGAAGAACCTCCTAAGTTTCTTAGCAACTTTTTGTCTTTTTAAAGAGTTAAGTGACCATTTTGTTTTAAAATCTGGCCAATTGCCACAAGAGGCTTATGCAGTCATCGGTTAAAGGGTTCAGTCTCCTTTTTAACTGCTTTCATTAGGGAGATGATTAGGGCATGTTAGTGAAAGACATACCTCTACTAAGGACTCCTGTATTTGCTACTTATTAGGATGATTAGGAGGGAATAGACTATATTGTCCTTTCAATTCCCTGCACAGCAAGATAGAAGAGCTTCAGAGAGAAGCAGGTAAGTAGTGGGGTTAAAAGGTATCTGATGGGAAGCTGATTGTCTCCTTGCTCTCCCCTCACAGAAGAGGATCACTCCCTTTGGTAGCTGCACAGGAAAATTTCACAGGGAGCTTTAAGGCACAGATTGATGAATGAAACCTGCAGCAGCTCTCTCTAATTGTATAGTGCAGGAGATTAGCTGTGAGGAAATGTTCGTAGACTCCCAATTTAGGGATATTTCTTGACATATTGAAGGGAAGGTACAAATAAAAGAGATCTGCTCCCAAGGCAGTTGGCACTGTCAGTAATTTCCAATGCATGCTACCATTAACTCATTACAGAGGTGCTTTGTGTGCAAATGGAATATTTTATTTCTTCCACCCTCTTTTCTTTTGATGTCCTCCAGAGAGGATGTCCTCCTCCTGTGTTTAAGCCATCAGAGGCCATTGCTATGGGAACTGTATCAGAAATTAACTGTAACAAACCTGTGACCACCTGGAATTTTGAGTTGTCACTTTGCCGCATTTCACACCCATCTGGAAATTTTCAGGACCAAATGCAGTAGGAAAAGGTGTCAAATACTCTTGTTTCAAAGGCCTAGGCCTCTATTACTTGAACTAATGAGCAGTTGCTGTTAGGTCTTAATAATTTGGACTGTATGGTGAAACTGGTCTGAGTTGACTCAGTGAAGATGGTGTTATTGGCAGTATTGATTTTTTTAAAACTGTGGTTTGGTACTTAAGTTAACCTTGCTTTGGAAACTAGGGGACCTGCAGCAGGAAGGACATGGAGATCTGATCATAAGGCCAGGCTGTGTCATATAAGATACTGCATCTGAAATGCTTAAAAACTATTCATGAAGAGGATTGAACTTGTCATTACGATCTTGCATCAAAGAAACACCTCACACTTGCAGCAGTGAGTTGAAGTCTGAGTGCTCCTCCACAGTTCTTTTGGCTTTTGGGAACTTCTTGTGCTTTCAGAGGTGGACCAGGAGTTTTAGAAGAGTTCCCTATGGGAACTCTTTCTGCTGATGACTAGAAGCAGTAGAAGGATGCCCTTTTCGGCATAATTCAGGATCATTACATATACCAGGCTGTCAAAAAGACTGGATTGCCCTAGGCTGCCAAAGAGGAAAAAAGCATATTTTGGGATGTGGAAGTTTGGGAACAAATGTTTAGGGAGTGAGAGTCTCTCCCAACATTTGAAGGGATCTACCCACATCCTCCAAAAAAGCCCCATATCTACTATTTGTTTGTTCCAGGACACCAAATATGAATTATTGCAGTCATTTTTTTTTTCATTATTACTTAGGTGTGTTGGAAATGAGACAAAGCCATTTCTAGGCAACTGATAGTTAAAATAGTGACACTGGATCTATGCCAATAGAATCACAGTGATTTTACCTATATTCTTCATCTGACCTTTCAAACGATATATTAAGAATTCAGTGATCTTCTCAAACTCTTTCCTTCAGAGTTTCTCCCCTCCTTTGCTGTTTCATGTGAGAATGAACATCCCAAGAAGAGAAAGAGATGGGAGCTGCCCCATCAACTTTTGCATTCTTTTCTGGTATTTTTGTCTGATAAAGACAAATAAATGATCATCCAGTCTTTTGGCAGCAAAGGCGTAAGCTCATGAGGTGCTCTTTAGACACATCCTGCCTAGTAGTAAAAGGCCTGTTATTTAAAAGGCACTTTTCAAAACAATTAGGACTTTATTAGCGATGTGTTTGCCTTAATGAGTGCACTCTGCCAGTCAGGAAACAGCAGAAGCTGATACCTACTGGTGTAGGCCAACAGAACAAATTAGTAATGTTAAAAGTCTGCTCATGAGTGTACTGTACATCCAAGAGATTTATTTTAATGCTTGAGAAGCACTAGCTATGATTCAGAACGGCTTTGTTTTTGTTTTCTTCCCAAATATCCACCCCCAATTATATTTTCATTTAGAAGCCTTCATACCACTCACTCCTATGTGATAGCTTCATCTGGATGAGTTGCATTCAGCTCTGGTTTGACTTACTGGACTGGCACCAGAGATCATTTTTCATAAAGCCTCAGTCTTCGTTGCTGCTGTTGTATGATGTTTGAAGTCAATGTCCTTATGATGTAGATAGGTTGGCTGCTGGTGTTTTGGTATGACAAAGATTTCCTTTTCAAAGGCTTCAGGAGGTTTTCTTTTCTCAAGATGGGCCACAGTGAAGGCTGGTGGTACTGCAGAGGTGGATGCATGGGTTGCAGGCTTGGCTCTGAGTATCTAGTGGTTGGTAACACAGTGGAAGCTGCTGGCTCTTGAGCATATGGTCCAGCTTTGGATGACTAGCTGAAACCTGACTGCAGGTTGGGTGATGAGCAGTTAAAAAATATTTCCATGATCTCTTTGAAAAGAATTCAGCCTGGGGAGCTTTTCAGATCTGATCAAAACCATGGTCTGTTCCTGAAGGTCTTGAGTGCAGTGCAGTAAATAAGAAAAGCTGTTAAACAACAGCAGAGAAGCGTTAGACTGGCCACAGAGAAAAAAAATCTTTCTAGCAATGATACTAGTGAAGCACTGAAATACATTGCCTGGGGAGGGTGTGGGCTCTTCTTTGCTAGGTCTTGAAGAACAGGATACACAAACATCTGTTAGGAGTGACCTATGCGTACTGTCCTGCCTTGCGGCAAGGTATGGACTAGCCTCCCCCTGCTTTATTTTTAATGGTGCTTTACACACACAGGCTGTTTGAAGTTTGCCTTGGATCTTGCTTGGGATCTATGTAAGTTTATCTTGTCCGTTTTTTGCTGAAGGTTCCTGCTTCCCTGAGGGATTATCAGTGCATCCTACAATTCTGTCTCCAGCTGAATATCTGGATAAGAATCAAACCTCTTCTCTAAGCAGCAACTGTTCACTGTCAGCAGTGTCACCAGTTTTTTATGGCTGCTGTTTGAACAGCTCTACCAGTGGCTGCTGCAGGAAAAACAAACATGCTGCCTATCTTTAAAAAAGGGACAGGAGAGAACATGGGGAGTTAATGCTCAGTCAACCTAAATTTGATACTCAGAAAGATATTTGACCAAGCTGTTCCACAATCAGCATGGAAGTACCTAGGGGATAACAAGGGACAAACTGGAACAAACACAAATTTTTCTTGATTAACTCACATTGGACTTTGTTGGGTT
This sequence comes from Brachypteracias leptosomus, assembly GCA_013401335.1. Classification (NCBI taxonomy): domain Eukaryota; kingdom Metazoa; phylum Chordata; class Aves; order Coraciiformes; family Brachypteraciidae; genus Brachypteracias; species Brachypteracias leptosomus. The sequence goes on along the minus strand of VYZX01014592.1, from coordinate 85,778 downwards.
CTTTTTTTTCAATAGATAGCTGATAGTGGGGGAGCAGTAAGTCGTGACATTTCCTACATATGTGGCATTATAATAGCATTGAGTTCTCATAATTACAGTAGAAAAACAGGCTGGATAGAACTGCCACAGGTGGGTGCAAGGTCTGGATATTTCTTGACAATGACTGTACAGGTGGTTGTAAGTGGGGCAGAAAATACAAACTGTTGCCCTCTGCTAAATCTGCCACCAGATAATTTCACAACAGGATAAAAAACCTGCAAAATTACTTATCATTAGTTTCCTGTCAAAGTGGACGGACATAACATGCACAGTCTTACAAGGTTGTGGTTGTCACTATTCAATTTTCCCATTAATGGCTTGGCTGATAGAACAGATTACACATATTAATTGTGAGAGGGGTGGCATGCACTTCAGACGGCAGGAGCAGAATGCAGAATTATTTTGCTAAATTGGAGAAACGGTCTGAAATCAGCTTGATGAAATTCAGTGACGACAAGTGCAGACTATTACACAGCAGAAGGAAACATCAAATGCACACATGGAAAAATGATATGAACTGACTAGATGCAAGTACGGCAACATCATGCTGGTAAGGTGGACTGCAGTCTAAATATGAGTCTATGGTATGAGGTGTTCAAAACAGGCAAGTGTTAGGTAGCTATTCTGTTTTGTTGGTGTTTGTAAAGCTTCAGCTTGAAAGCAGGGTCTGGTTTTGGGCACAGAGTGTTTTGAGAAAGGACGAGAAAAATCAAAATGTTGAGAGAAAACTTGACTTATATTCAGTGAAATGCACAGAGATTGTTTAATCTAGACAAGAAATATATGAAGGGCGGAATAATAACAGTCTTCAAATATCCGAAAGGTTGTTGTAAAGAGGACCATGGTAAGTTTTTTCTACATATATACCAGAGTTTTACACTTCAGCGTGGCAGATGTAGGTTCATTGTCAGCTGTGAAAACAACTGTAATATGATCTGCAAGGAACCTCCAAAGTGCCAGTAGTAGGATATTTATCTGGAAAGGTTAAACAGTTGTCCCCCACATGTATGGGCTTGGTATACTTCAGCCTGCCTCAGATCTGAATGGACCAGGTTACTTGTTGAGGTCCCTCCAAGCTGTGTGTTCCCAGGAGTGGGTAGCTGATAGCTGCTCTACAGGAGCTGGCTGATGAGCTTAGTAACCCCTAAGTGATGGACTGAAGATCTAAGCAGGTCAAATAGTTCACTGAGGTTTCTCCCAGCCCTCAGCTTCTGGGATTATCCACTCTATGGGTCTTTCTAAGTACCGTGCTAAATGTACAGCAACATTTGCTATCTGGCAGTGGCCTTCATGATGGTCAAGGCTGAACTTGCCTTTAAGAGAGCTCTTCTGCTAGACTAGGCATCAATATGCATCTAGCAAGCCCTGCTCATTTTGTATTTTGGGTTACAAATTCTGTCATGCTTAAACAAAGAGGTTTCTCCTCTTTCCCTAAATCCCATGCATACAAACCAGCAATTTCCATAACACAGACAATCATCCAATCTGTTATCTTGGCAGACACCAATGCCTTTCTCCTTTGGAGGAAGGAAATCTATCCCATAATACACCTGTGCAATATATGGCGATGGTGATTTCGTTGCTAACCCTCGCAGCAATCAGTTTATGCCCTCAAGCATGGGATTTGATTATCCTTGTCATTATCTTAGCTACAAATGTTATTAGCAGCCATAAAATTGTCCATTAAAGTGAGAGGAATTACTTGCTTGCACCAAGGGGAGAACAGATAATTTACTACACAGATTTTTAAGCCCAAATGCACTTTTTTCCAGAAGAGCCCTTTAAGACTTTGTACAGCCTCCATTTTTGTATTTTAAAACCTGCTTCTCCCTTCGTGGGTTTCAACTCTGGGTCTTCTACCATAACAGTGAGGTAGATACATGCTGTTCTTTAAGTACCCTCAGAGATCACGACCATTTATTTCTCCATGTTCCATAGCTTGGATGAATTCTTCCCTAATTCTGGAAGTGCAGATGGCCAATCTTTGGTTGGGTTGCCTAATTTCTAGACTTCTATGTTGATTGAGCTTCATTTACACACAAACAATTCTGGATGCCTTGGGCTGACTTGGCAGCCATGGACTGACTATGCATCACTGGTTGAGTGTAGGATCAGTTGGTTCACTCCTGGCAGGGTCATTTTTATAGTTTTTTTTTTTCTTGATCCTGCAATACAAGTTATTATGAGAGGAAAAGATGATGTATTACAGGGGCCAAGAAAAGATGCTGTGTCTGAGTGGGTGAGTTCCAGGGTAGTGTCTGAAAAATTTCTTTGTCTTTGCTGGGACTGGCTGATTCATTCCCTTCCCACCACCCTGTTAATTCCTGTTCATATATCAGTTCACCGTAAAGCTGGTTTTTATTCCCTTGTGGTATTGTGTTCCCACCCCCTTCCATCAACAGGGAGTGGGAGATACCACCTACATCTTTCCCAACAGACAAAAATGGTGGATCCTGACAGACTGGAGCAGATTCTGATCACAATTACTCTCTGTAAACCCTCTGGAACTTCATTGTTTTGGTGTATTTGTTGGTTTTTAACTGAGATGAATGTGTGCAGGATCTGGTCTGGAGAGCCTGTGTTTTGAAGGAAGCATCCCCTCCTACTCACCCAACAAATTCACACACACACGGTATAGCATCAATATTAGCTCCTGTAGCAAATAGAAAATGTGACACTAGCCCGAAAGGAACAGAAAATGTTCTCAAACAGGGCTTAAAAAAGTAAATAAACATCATATAACCAACAAAATCAATACAGTTCCATATTAGCTATTACAGATATCTCAGTCTTTGTATCCATCATACTGTGCACATTTCAGTGCTGTGGAAAATACATAACCCAGAGGACTTCATTTCAGAACTCAGAGATGGTATATTACATGCAGGGTCCAGGATAGAAAGCTTGGCAGAGATTCATGTTAAATAACAGAAGAGGTTTTCCCCTTCCACCCCCTGAAAGAGCATCAACTGAACCACAGAAATATAAATATATATCCAAAATGGATAAATATTCATAGATGTTACAACATTATTAGAAACAACTCCTCAAAAGCTCTTTTATCCTGAGTCATCTCCATTGACTTAAAAAATGGCTTTGCAAGAACAAACATTGGGTTCAGGACATCCAAGAGAAGACAGCCTTTCAGCTTTCTGCATTCTAAAAGCTTTATATTCCTCAGCTGTTCTTCTGCTTGGAGAGAATCCTAGACAGAGGAATGTCCTCATGCTACCTACTCTACACCTCATGGTCTTCTTCCTTCACTCTTCACGTCTTCCAACACAATCAGTAATATTCAAGCTATTCTTGCGGGCTTCTCTATTGACTTTGAGCCAAACTGCTCTTTGGTGCTGAAGGCATTCCCTCTTCTCCTCTTCCTTTGAGAACTTGATGTCCCCCTTGATCCAGGAAGCAAGAGTCAGGACTGCAGGCTAAGCAGGTGGTTGGTGATCTTCCCAACAAGAAGACCATGTCATCAGCTGTCTCAGTGGAAGTTGTGTTAGTTTTAAAAGGAGAAAGTGCTCCTATGACCCAGGGCCAATCTTTGGTTGCTTGCCTAATACCCGTAATGTTGGAGGAACATCCTGTGTCTCTTGCTTCCATTCACAGTGCAGAGCTCTTTTCCAAGGAGAGGCTGGCAAGTGTTCCTGCACAGCACACTGGTAGAGACTTTGAAGAAGAGGGAGAAGCTGGAAATGTCTATTAGGACAAAATGAACCATTGTTTGGAATCCTTCATTCAGGTGATTTCCTGAAATGTCTGGCTGTGGTGGCCTTCAGTCTTCTAGTGTTTTAGTTGTGTGTATCAGAAGAGGTGGGCATGCTCACTGGGTCTGCTGGAGAGCCACAGGAGCTGTGCTTCACTGTGTGTGTCTTTCTATTAGAAAGATAGAAATGTAGATTGATAGATAATTTATTTTCTTTTGTATGTAACCTTTTAATGTGACGTGCTCCAACCCTCTTACAAGTGTCCCTAGGCCCTCTGGGAGGTCCACAGCCTTTCATCTTGAAGGGGAGACAGAACACTTTTGTCTCTCCTCTGGCTTCTCCTTCACCTCACTCCAGTGCTTGATGTCGATCTTGCTCTCAGAATGCCTGCAGCATGCTTGAGACCTGGGGGCCTGCATTTCTTGTCTCTTTAATGGCATTCTGTGAGCTTGTGTTCAGAGGGAAACAGGAAGATCAAAGGCTGTGCAAGTGCACTGTGCTTGATTTTGCTTACACCAATATGAATCGATTGACTTCACTGAGTTATGAGGGATTTACAGCTAAGGGAGAACAGATTCTGACCTAATGGCTCCAAAAGAGGCTTTTCTTGGATGAGCAATGTAATTAGAGCACTGGAACAGACAGATTTCATGACTCATCTGTGGGTCTGCAGTCTTTTCTTTGCTTCTACTAGGGTATTCACTCAAGTCACTACACTTTCATTTCACCCGTGGGCTGAGATAATGAAGGACCAACCTTTGCTTGAACAGAGGTCTCTAGTCAGCTGCAAAGCATCCTGCAATCTTCATGTCACTGTGCAAACTTTATTTACTGCAGAGCACCCTAGGAACGGACCAGCAAGCTCAGAGCCTGACACTGAGGTAGTGGAAAATTTCCACTTTCTTCCTTTGTTGAAGTAAAGCAGAGGATTAAAAGAAATAGAAGTATGGCAGGGGCTAAGGAGAATGGACTGATGACAGGGTCCACTTATTAAGCCCAAATAAGTGTCTCAGCAAGGGGCAAAAAGGATGGAGCACATGTGCCAACATCAACCTGCTCTATATATCCAACTAGAAAGCAGTACATGCATTTTGAAATCAGTAAAGCTCCTTTTCAGAGCTGATCAGAGGTCTGGGGATGAAATATTTTTGTTAGAAGATACCAGTTCTCTGAGATTGCGAGACACGAGTTTGGAAAACTGTGGAGAATGTTCCCTAAGTTTGGAGAAGAGGAGGTAATAATGGTCCGTGTAAGAGGCACTAAGTATGTGTTTGAAATGAGTGGAGGTGAGCATAGTCACAGGCATGGGCTTGTCTTTCCCAGGTGTCTAGAAGCTATGCTGGACACAAGGGCTTGATGGAGAGGTTGCAGCACTCAGGAGGTGGAGGTGATGCAGCTTTGCCCACCAGTTCTCCTTTGGTCTCTGTGCAACAGGAATTGGAGTCAGGGGTCAGCTGTTGCAGTTCGGTTGGTGGCCATGACCAGGACATCAAGAGTTAACAGGGCTGTGTAAGGGCTGAACAGGCAGAAGCCCCTTCCCTGCTGCATACATAGTTCCACCTCTTTCTCACTCACCTCTTGTTTCATCGTAGCTTGAGCTGTGAGACCTCTTCAGCACTAGGGCAGTTGCAGTGGCAGGCAGCCATGGTCCATCAAAGTGACAAGGAGACAGCAGTCTCAGGAAAAGGTAGGGAGGTAGTGATTCAATGGACTAGAGAGGATGAGATAGGAGACGTGAGGCAGAGGCACCATATCTGGCATCACTGAGGGTTCCTCCAGAAAGATTGGAGGTCATTGATATAGGAAACTCACTGGAGGTGCCTACCTTACATCCAACCCTGTCCTTTGTGCCTGCGTGCTATCTTTTGAAGCCTTCAAGATGCCAGTGTGCATCTGCTCCAAAATCACAACCTACTGCAGCTCTACCTCTGCTAGATTTAGCCTTCCTAAGTGGGTTGCTGCTGGTGCGGTACCCAGCACAGATTGCAAGACCCACCTGGGAAGAAGGTGAACTGCTATGTGCTGAATCCTGTGCCTCACCACTTGGCAGTGACAACAGCACAGCTATATCTGCAATTGGATTTGATGTTGGTTTTCTTCTGATTGGCCACTCACTGAAACTTAGAGCCAGTCGTTATGATTGGTCCTGTCCTTGGATTCAAGCCCCGCTGCACTGGGCTCTGTACCAGCACAAAATTCAGGGTAATTTCAAAAAAGTGTTTAGAAGACCACAGAACTAAAGCTCCATTTTCAAAAGTAGCTTTTGCACTTAGGAGGCTACTTTTGAAGCCAAGTAAGCTCATACCTGCCAAGAACGGGCTTAGAAAACAGGTTGGTTGGGGTGTGAAGTCATTGAAGAACATGTGAAAAATATGCCTTTCAGGACAGTTTGAAAAAAAAACAACAAAGAGGGTACAGGTGCCTGGTAACTCTAGGTCCTCTGGTACCCTCCCCACCCCTCCTCCTTCAGCTACCTGTCACACAAACTTCCCTTGGAAGATTTTCCTCTCCTGTTACTCCCGAGGGAGTAAGTCACCATGTGAAGTATTAATGAAGTCTGCAGTAGCTACTGATGGGCTTGTACATAGAAGTGAAAACTGCTCTTTCTGCATCTGACTCATGAGGTATCAACTCCTGTTGATATTTACAGGAGCTTGATGAATACCTGTAAAACACAGGAGTAAATCACTGCCTTGGAGAAATTCTGTTGCCTTGAAACAAGACACAAAGGAGTGCGAGAAGTAATAGGATGGAAGGAGAAGAAATAATGAAAATAATAACAGTTATGTTCTGCTAATTGCTCTCAGTTGCCACCATCACTGATTAGGTGAAGAATTTATCCCAAGAAAGATACTGGACTTGTGGGTTCGTTCAGGGACAGCTTTTGTGTCCAAGATGCTGTGAGGAACAATGCCTGGAGACATTTTTTGAAGAAGCCAAAAAACACTAGTCGCAGCTGGCACGAATGGCATTGCAGATGGGGAAGTGGGTGATGAGGAGTGGGAGCTGGGAAAGACGGAGCAGGGCTGCGTGGTCATGAAAAGCCTGGAGATGTGGGAAGAAGAGAAGGAAGGACGAAGTTCTTGAGGCATTGTGCTGCTCAGAATAGAAGTGTTGACCTTGATATCCTTTGATGTCGTTTTCAAGACAGATGAGGATATCCCACCTGAACGAGGTAGCCTGCAGGTATGGAACGTCAAAGCTTATGAGAGTGCTGTTTAGAACAGTTACGACTTAATTGACCTTCCCTGGGATGCCAGTGGTAATTGGACTTGGGTGAAGGCTTTCTCTCTGCCTTCTGTGGTTGTGGGGATATGGATGCAGAGTGCACTGTCCTTTCCTAAACAGCCTGTAGCTACATATTTTATTTTTTAAGCCTCCAGACGTAAGCACTACCATATGTTCCCAGGCTATTTGCACTGCACAGCTATTAGGAATACGGTCTAATACAACATAAGAAGCTCACACAGCTCACAAAGCTGCAATGTAGACAGGGTTGAAGCATCTCAGCATGGTATTGCCCAAACCTGCAGGTTTTGTGTGCTCTCTGGGCTAGGTTTAGCACGCTAGCATCAGCCTCATTAGTAGCACAGCTCTTTTTAATGGTCACCAACACTTTTCAGCAAACTTTGGGGTTAGAACTCTGATAGAAGAGTTGTAAAACTCTTCCCACTGTTCTGTCCTGTGGAGATATTTGCCTGTGGAAGCAGTCATACCTCAGCAGGATTAGATAATGTCCGACTAGAAATGCTAGACCCACGGCATTGAAGCCATCAGTCAATAACCTGCAATCCTAATTTTCCAAGACCAGATAGTTCTTAATGACTTCAGCTGGATTTGTAGACACCTTCCAGCTTTGGGTGTCTTGAAACAGATCTCTAAGGAGGGAAGCGGCTACTGCAAACATGTGGTAGATATGCTGATGCTTCTGTTTTCAGTCTGAGGGCAGGGCCACGTGAGCCTTGCTGGAGCTGTTCTCTAGGTTAAACCACGTTCAGGGAGTACTAAATATTGTCATTATTACTTGTGTGACTGAGGAGAGTGAAATTACCTCGGGGGAGAAGGAACCGGCCAAATCCACTCTCCTGGCTGCATCGCCCCGAAGAAGAATTTTGATTGTGAGCAGCACAACTCCAAGCTGTCGTCATTGTCATGCCGAGGCAGACGTGCTGCTTCCTTGCTGAATTGTGTATTTTGAGCACGTTTCAGCAGTGCTCTGAGTTAACATTTTTTTTCTCTTCCTTTCCAGTGCCAGTCATTGCCTTTTCTTCATTTTAGTGATTAATTGCTCTAAATACTCCTGCTCCTGGACTGCAGGAGTACAATTTCTGAGCTGTATTTCATTTGAACTTGCTATGCAAGTACAAGCGAACTTGGGGGAGTGCACACACCCACGTATTGCTAGGTAGAGATGGTTGCCAAAAGGACACCGAGTAAAAGAACAGTTAGTTCTTAAACAAGGGTATAATCTAATAAGCCAAAAAAGAGAAAATTACATATTGGAATCTTCAGTGCTTTCCCCCTCCCCCCACTTTTAAAATTTACAGCGAGTACAACCCCTGACTAGAGCGGTAATTTAAATATATATAGGCATCTGTGCTTCTAAGAAAAGGAAATGTGTCTGTTTGGGGAGCTGTGTGGAATGAGTTGGTGGATCTCAGTCCAACTTCTGGCAGCCAGGTTTTCACATCGCTCAAAGCCACGCTCTCGCCCAGCCCCCCTCCAGGGCTCGTGCCAAGCTCTTCATCTCTTCCTCATACGATCCCACCTGCCTTAGCACCTTCTGCAGCAATGGAGTGTTTCTCATTTTCGATTGTGGTCCTTCTGGGCTGGTGCTGAGACATGCTGCCAGCCTGCATGTGGAGGGTAGTGTTGGTTGTCTCCCTGCTCTCTCCTCCAGCGCGGCTGCTGCTGCTGCACATTGCTCCCCGTGATCCTCATGTGTTAGACACTTCTGGCCATCCCTATGACTGGTTTTGCCTGGCATGTGGCATCATCTTTTCAGCATGCTGAAAAGAGGCCAACTAGAAGGCACAGTGCTCTCTTGTGTTAGGACCATGGCACATGCCCTGTGATAGGGTGAACATGCTGACATGCACCTCTCCTGAGCCTGGTGTGCTAAAGGTAGCAGGATGTTGTCTGGGATGTGGTAGGGCAGCACTTCTTCACCTTTTCTATACTGTGGCTCTGTTTTGATACAGGCAGAAAGCTTCAGGACTTCCAACAAATTAAGCACCTCAGAAATAGAAGATTATTTTGTGCTGCCTGGAGGTTACAATTTCCTCCTCAGCTCCAAGGTGGAAAATCCATGGCTTGCTGCTGCCCTCCTTCATCTGCTCTTCGGCTGTCCATTGCCAGGTCCCTCAATCTGGTCTTGTTTATGTGCTGCCTTCCAAACCACACTGTGCGAGTTGATTTCCTACAAAGCTGTCGCTGTGCCTGGGTGTTTTTAGCTGTTTAACAACCCTCCTGCGCCCCTTGAAAAGCACAACAGTCCTTCTGATGAAAGCAGCTCTCCTCAGCCTGAGTGCTTTTACCTGGAGTCAGAAACTTAAAGGAAAATGTTAATTGCTTTAATGGTGTTACTGTTGGAAAAGGCACGCTGCGCAGACTGGCTCGGACAGCCGAGCCCTGGTGCTGATAAGGGAGAGAACAATCTGTGTGAGGCTGTGAAAAGTCAGTAATGCCCAGGGCAAATTCAAAAGTGGAATGGAGATATCTCAGTGCTATGCTTCCTCGTTGCTTTTGTCTGGAGATCTGGCATCTCAGGGCTGTGTTAACTTTGGCACTGCTTTGTCACAGGCTCTGGGCTTCTTCGCTCTGCTGCTTTTCTCTGTTATGTCAATTGGCCACCTGCAATGGAAATGCAAAGGAGAGGGGGAAAAGAGGCTCTTTAGGGAATGCATTAGTTATAGGAGTCATGAAGGACATGGGCAAGGTGCGTGCTTGCTCTTCTTCTAGGCTTGGAAATGCTGGGGATGGAGCAGCACAGTCAAATGCAATATTCCTCCAAGCCCTGGGTAGGGAAAAGGTGACACAGGTTTCAGAATCTGGGTTCAGAACCAGGATGCACGACCCCAGAAACAAGAGGATGTCCCAGCAAGTTCCCTTTCCCAGCTCCCATCTGCCATAAAGCCAAATCAACATATCCTTGTAGTTGCTGGTAGTTTGAGATGTAGATGATGTGTCTTTGTGTCTTGGGCTAGCTCTCTTTGGTGCTCAGGTGACCTCACCTATGCTCTTGTGATGCCTCTGCTGATTTGTTTATTTTTTTCCTTGAATTTTGGAGCTCATCCAGTTACAACAGTTGTAGATTTGCATGTGTGCAGAATTACCCCTCTCTTACCATCTCAACACCTAACACACATTTTGGCATCCCCGGGATCATAAATAGAGGTTACTTGAAGCAAGAGGAGGTAGGGAATGAGCACTTTCTACTTGGGCTGTTAAAAATGAGCTATTCTATAGAAAAGAGTCCAGTGAGAGTAGAAGGGAGGAATCATGTGATGCTGTAGCACTGGGGTGAGATGAAAAGAAAGTCTTTGACTCAGTTTTTTGTTCCCTGCACCGATTCTGGACATGACAGCCACATCCCAAACCCTTGAGACAAGGTTTTGAATTTTACTCTGTGAGCTTGACACATAAAGCATACACATAGCTTTACATCTGTTCTGGGTGTCCAAGGACCTTACTGCTTCTACCCTTCATTTGGCTGTGACTCAGTTTCCTACAAGTGAAATAGGTGTAGCAGTGCCTCCCTCTTCCCTACTTTTCTCAGTCTACACTGAGAAAGAACAATTCCCTTGTCTTTTACTACATTTGTGCAATACATAATATATAGCTGCTTGGCTGGGCTTTTAAAAGCCCAACTCAAATCCAATGAAGTCATGTGTTATTTCAATTTCTGTATGCACCTGCTATTGTTCTCCAAATTCCTGGATTGTTTTTTTTTCCTTTTACAAATTCGTGCTCATTCTCCCCAAAGAGGTTTTAATGGGCAGAGAGAATTAAGGTAGACAGCCTGTAAAAATCCAGACACTTAAGAAAGAGCAGCAACCTAAATTTATCATCTCAAATTATCGCTGCACCGTGTTACTGCTCCCACTACAAAGTGCTTTGAGCTGTGAGGAAGCAGCTGGTTTGTAATAGTGGAGCTGATTGGCATCAGGTAGAATCAGAAATGCCCCATTGCTTGCTATGAGGTATCGGTGGTCTTCTATGTGAGAGTGTGGTGGAAGCTCTGCTATGCATGACAAATGTCTGCTGTCTGATGTGGCCAGAAACTGGCTATAAATGACATTTATTTAGCAGTATCTCCAACTTTTACCACAGAATACTCAAAAAAAATAGCTTATAACCAGTTAATCTTAGTGCTGGCTCGTGGGTTGTGAATAAAACAACATAAAAAGGATCCTACTAGACAAACGAGAAAGGAAAGAATATGTAGTAACAGAGGAGGAAATAAATTGGTCTGAGCTACGTTGGAAAAAAGGTTGCCTTGTGCTCTGCAGACTTCTAGGCTACCAAATCATCTCCTTTTTGATCTAGTATTCACTGATAGACTCACTTCTTTGCATTACTCTTTTTTTTTTTTTTAACTATATCTCAAGTTATCCCCCTCCTTGCTCCTGCCTTTACTCTCTTTCTGATCCTTAGCCCATGTTACATCTAGTTCATAGAATTTCTACCCTGGATCTGTGAAGTGCTGGGGCCTGGGCTGTGGGCCCCAAGTTGGAGTTGACCTATGGGTGAGTCACATCCCAGCAGTGTGTCTTGTTCCCCAAGTGGTTTCAGGCCCCCCAGACAGAACCTGGCCCACCTGTGTGAGGCTTCACCTTCCCCCAGGTGATCATGGTTGGGGTGGTGGGTGAGGCTAGAGATAGATCAACCAGGAACGGGCTAGTTTGAGAGAAGCAACAAGGAGCTGCTCGGTTTGAGGAAAGGTCCTGTGGAGGAGAGTTCCTGTTGGGGCAGCTTGCTGAGCGCTCTCTCAGTGCTGTGTTCCCCCTTGCCTGATTTGAGACAGAGAAGAGCAAACAGATGAAGAATAAAAGATGAAGGTATGCTGAGGGGATGTTGCTGAGTTTGGTGTTGGCCTGAGGAAGAAGAGGGTTAACAGCACAATCTGATGCTGAAGGGTTATAGAGCAGGCAGCCGTAATGTATCAGAACTGTTGCTGGTAAGCGAACAGTGGTGGCTATAAAAAGTGCCAATTAATGCTTATTTAAACTATTTAATAGCCTCCAAAATGGCATGCTAACCTGAGACATTCTTATCATTCCCAGAGAGACCTGGGCTTCATATTTCACAGGTGACTGAGAGTATTTAATTTTGGCACAGGATAATGTTTTTCCTGCACTGGGACTTTTTATTCACGAGTCACGAAGACTGTGGTAGTGTGGTAATAGTGTTGTGGCAAAATGTGGCTGCTTGGGTTTAACACCACAGTTGTGATGATGTTTGTGTGAGTCTCCCCTGGTTTTTAAATCATTCTTTTTTTCTGGGATGGTCCTTCTTTGTGTTTGTTGTTGCATGCATTCAAGAGGGGGGTGGACTAGTCTGGTAGTAAAGATCATGATTCATGTTATGGCTTGGCTAATGGCTCAGTGAGATGCATAGAGAAGAGTAAGTGCAAGGGAGAGAGAAAGAAATAATGTTATTGGAAGCTTGATGATGGGATGCCAGGATTCAAGTCCTTCATGAATGGAGCTGTGTCACTCACTCTAATGACGGTGCTCTTAAGCCTGAAATCTCAAGCTGCTCCTAAGAAATGCTGTGTGCCAAAAGTGGTGTATTCCCAAGCAGTGGGACAAGAGCTGAATTAATAAAAAATACAGGAAAGTTGCTGTATATTTGGTATCTGTCATTGCTGCAAGGGAGCACAGTTGGGTCTCCCGTGTGTCTCCCAGGAGAAGCAGCAACCCTCTCCCCAGTGCTAACGTTGAACACAATCCCAGTGCAACCAGTTCTGTTCCTAAAGTGAGTGGGAGCTCCTTAATATGTCCCTGCAGATGCAATGAGAACCCAGAACTGCACCCTGAGATCTACATCCCTTGATAGAATCTCAGAATGCATAGAAAGAGAGAAGAATGAATGTCTTGTTCAGCTCAAGTGATGGGGCCAGGTCTATCCTCACAAATTGGGTATTTTCAAAGCTGTGGATGCAGTCACAAGGCTCTAATGCTGGGGAAGGCAGCTGGTAGGTGGGACCTGATGGGCAGATGAGGGCTCCTCCAGAACATACCCTGGGATGTTGAAGTAGGAGCTTTGTTATGAAAAACTTCAGGGAGCCCAGTATTCTATTTTGCCAATTCGAAGTCATCTAATACATTTTCCAATATCCTATGAGCAGGAACAATGTAACTAGTGCTTTTTCTCTTATCCCTGACATGCATCACAAAGACGAAAGCAATGATGTTGTGACTCGGCCAACCTGAACGAGCCTGACAGTTCTTCTCTCTGATGGGTTGGGGCTGGGTTGTGTGATATGGAGTCATTTACTCTTAGTTGGCTTTCAAGCAGGAAGGACTCCAGAGATGTCCCCAGTGAGGTAGGGATGAGGGCACTTAGCAAAAGCCAGTTCTCCTCTAACCGACAAAAAAAGCTGTAAGAAGCTCCTTATTCCTGGTAGAAACATAACATCAACACAAAGAAGACGGAGTTGGAAAAATGCCTCATTCCAAAGTGTGTTTATCCATGGTAAAGTGCTTCTATAAAAGGCATCTTGGGACTCCATGTTTATTCCCCCTCAATGACTTCTAGACTGGGTTTGCTTGATTTTCAAGTCAACAGTGGTTTGTTTTTTTTTCCTACTGCCAACTGTATAAACTCAGCTGGGTTCTGGAAATCAAACAGTGCCTTCTCCCTCATGAGTGTTGCCTCCAGTAATATTCTGCAGTCAGCACATGGGAAACAGCTTTATCGGTGACACGTGAGCCAGTTTAGATACCAGTTCATTCCCCACTGCAGTGACCGTGTCATGCCAAGAATAGTAAAACCTGGTCCCTCCAAACAAAATTAGAAGACCTAATTTGGGGACATGCCACCTTGAGAAAGAAGGGGCTGCTTTTTGCCTTGACATGATGGTGATGGTGGACTTCTACCTTTTTTTTACCTGGTTCCCATACTTTTGTGAAAAGCTGCTGCATCTGTGCCTGTTTTGTGGTGGAGAAGAAAAAAATCCCATGTATATACATATTTTCCCTCTTTTCAGAGGGTTGTGTAGATTTCCCACCTGTACCTTACAGAATCTTTAGGTTGGGATGTGCTGTGTCCTGAAGGTAGCAGCTTGGCGAGTGATTCCGAAACGGGAGCATAGAAAGGTGGCATTAGATTTCCATTTGTATCCCTGGGATTTCAGGTGGAGATCTGGGCCAGTTTAGGTCTTCAACAGTGTTACAGGAGGGGAAGAAGGAGAATGGTTTCAAAGAGTTGTTTCTGATGCAGCTTCAAATGTGCTTCTGAGGGCTCTTGTTCCTGATTTCACTCCCAGTTTTGGTTTAAGTTTGCTCCTTACATAGAACCACAGAATGGCTTAGGTTGGAAGGGACCTCTCTGTTGGGCATCAGTCCAAGCCTCTCCTCAAAGCAGATGCAATCCTGAGTTAGGTCAGAGCCTTGTCCAGTTGCATTTTGATCATCTCTAGGGCAGGCTTTTAACCAGATGAAGATTGCACAGTTTCTCTGCCCCTGTTCAGTGTTTGTTTTTAAATATTTTTATCCTAATACTCAGATTGAGTTTCTCCCTCTGCAATTTGTGATGGTTGCCTCTCATTTTGCAGTTCACCTCTGGGTATACAGCTCTCTCTTCTCTTGACCTGCTGCTTATGCTCTTAACTAATGCAACCTGATGTGGTTGGCCCTTGTTGCTGCAAGGGCACACCCTGACTCCTCTTCAACCTGTCCTCCACCAGGACTCCCAGATCTTTTTCTACAGAGCTGTTCCCTGACCACCCATGATGGTTTCCAGGCCCCTCATGACTGTTCTCAGCACTTGCACTTCCAGAACATCATCGGAGCAAGAGACCAGGAATCCATCTAGATGAACATTAATAAAAAGGGACCGAAAATCTTCAGCGAGGGATCTGTCACCAAGGAGCAGAGTAGAGCTGCTTCCTTTTGTAGCTGGAGTGATGTTTTTTTCCCTTCCTTAATGTAGAGCTGCTAAAAAAATTGCACAGTATCACTTGTAACAGCAGCAGTACAATTTGCAAACATGCTCTGTTACTCCATGTGAGGCTGTGTGCCGGAGCCTGCAGGTTCCTCCACTGATTCCTGCTGAATCCTCACAGATATCAGAAGGTTCTGAAAGACTATGTCCAGATGAAGTAGGATCTTTGCTTTTTCCAGGAAAGATTTCTTTCCTCAATGGACTGTTCCACTGAAGCAGAGGCCGGCGCTTGGAGTGAGCTTCTAATTTTTAGCCTGCATTTTGTTTCATAAATTCTTTCAGTTCTTGCTAGTATCTATTTACTTGACAATCTCCCCTTGTTAGTTAGTTCTTCCCAATATTGAAATAATTTCTTGTGCCTTTCTTTGGATTTCCTTATCTCCCTCCTTTCTGAGCCAGGGATTGCTGGGGAGATGCAACCACAGGTGAGCTTTTTGCCTCTTGTTTTTTCACCAGAATATTCACATCCACTACATTTAATTGGTGATATTAGTTTTTAATTTTGTCCTTCCCTGATGAAAGTGTGAAGGCAAGAGTGGTGCAACTATGTCAGCAAGTACCACATTGAACTGGGGACTTCAGGAACTGAGAGCCACATCTATAATGGGATGAAATAAAGCAGCAACGTACTGACCAGCTGCCTTGATATTTCCCTCAGCTCTTCAGAAACACGGCTTTTCCCAAGCTCAGCTTAGCTAACATCAAGGACCGTCACAGCTAAAAGCCTAAAGTCAGACTGGCTGGGGAGAGGGGGGTCACAGATTGATTGATTGAGAGGATGCTTAACATATAATCCCTTCTGAGCAAGGTGCTCAAGGAGCTGTGTTTCACTGAGGTATATGAGCAGACTGCTCTAGTCATGGTCATACTGCTGGAGATAGCTGGGACGGGCATTGAGTGACTGAGGTAGAAAACTTCAAGATTAATTAATTCAGCATCCATTCAGAATGCCTGAGGCTCTGAGAGGTCACACAGGAGCTGGTGGATAACGTGATACCAAGTTCAGCATGGCTGCTGGTACTCATGGCCGTGCCTGGGATGCCTTGGCTGGGGATCCAGCCCTTGCACGATCCCATACACAGGTACAACTGATACCACCTCAAAGAGACCCTGTTGTTGAGAGTAACATCGCAGGGCCTGATACAGCTTTGCTGAGCCCTCATCCTTCTAACTGACAAAATGCTGTGAAATAGATACCTGCATTTCCAAACTGAATTTGCAGGGGAAGAGGATGCTTGTTTCTGAAAGCAGAGACAAAGGGGAGAGGAGGCAGCTTTCCCCTCCTCTTCTAATTTCATAGCAGAGACATCGAGATGGAGACAGCCCCGGGGGGGGGTGAACTGTGGTTCCCGAGCTCCCCCCAGAGGCATGCCAGCTCCCCGCCAGCCTCTGCAGGGTTCCAAAGGCTATTTTCTTCTTTTACCACCTCCTTTTCCTTTTATTACTTTCCCCAAGAAAGCCCTAGGTAAGTAAAGCATCTCTGATCTCCAGCACAAATGTGCCTCCCCCTCCCTTCCCCCCATTTCTCTTCCCTGCGGGTGGATTTTGTTTGTAGAATAAGGCATCCACCACCATCTGCAATGCAAAAAACCCACAACCCCAGGTAGTCTCTCATCAATCAGTCATTAAGCCTGTTGTGGACTCCAAAATAATAATACCCCCCCACCCCAACTAAACCAGAAAAGGAAAGAAAACCCTCCAAATTTTGTTGTAAACAATTCTAAGTGTTTTATTTTTGGTGTTAGCTTTTTTAGGAGAGACTTCATGTTAAGAGATTTGAAGATGGCTGAGAGTGTACAAACACTTGTGATTTAGGCTATTTTAGTACAAGCCATCAGTGGAAAGAGGGTATAGGAGGCAGAAGGGATGCTCATGCATAGTCCTTTGAAGGCTGTGGTTGTACTTGGGTTTTGCCTCGTGACATTTGGCCATCCTCATATTAGATGTTCCTATTGACTCTGGATTCCTGGCCAAACCAAACTCCCACTTTTTGGGAGCCCAGTCTCATGTCTCTAGGTAACATGTTTCTAGCTATTAGGACTTCAGCAGGTTTGAGGGATATGCTTGATTAAGCTTCTGTTTTTCTTCTGATTTTGCTGGGGAATTTTGGATCAATTCCTCCTACCAACCCACTTCTCTTCCGTTCCTCCCCAGAAGGGTGGGTTATTGCAAAATGAAAAATGAGCTGCAGAGAACAGCAACATCAGGTAGACTGCAGTGTGGGGACTGTTTGGTCAACCTTGTGGGGGGGTGCTGTGGAGAAGAGGGATGATATAGTGAAGTGCTGGGGCCTGAGTTGTGGGCCCCAAGTTGGAGTTGACCTGTGGATGAGTAACAACCCAGTAGAATGTTTCATTTTCCCTATTGCCTTCAGGTTCTAGAGGCAGAACGTGGCCCACCTGTGTTTTTGTGGCTCTGCCCTCACCCAGGTGGTCATGATTGGGGTGGTGGGTGAGGCCAGGACTCTATCAACCAGGAGCTGATGCATGGGAGGAGCTTCCTGTTGAGTGTGGCTTCTGTTGGGGCTGGTTGCATCTTGCTGAGCTCTCTTGATGGTGTCCTTCCATGTGAAGGGCCACTGAGGAGCCATCTCTGTCCGTTGTGTCCAGCAGGCAATGCTGGCACCACAGTGGGCAGTGGAGGAACTGGGCCCACAGGAACCTATGGCAGGATTGTTAGAAAGAAGACTTCCAAGAGGGTGTTGTTAAGTTCAGCATTGGCCTGTGTGATCACGCCACTGATGGCAGCATAAAATGATGATGAGTGAACCAGCACAACATATAGGCATTAAATTGGTGTTTTGTAGGGGTTCTTCAAATGACATGGGTTTCATGCAAGGGGTTATAGGAGGAGATGCTAATGCTTTATCGGTACTTATCTCCCAAGCTTGTGTTACAGTCTTTGGTTAACATTATGGTGACATTTGAATGGTCTCATTAGCCTCTTTGAGATGAAGGAGAAGACAGAAATCTTTGTGTTGTCAGCAAGGCCTTGGCCAAGTTCTGGTGAGTCAGTGAACTGAAAGCAAAATACAGATAGGAAGCTATGGGGATGCCAATTTATTTGTAGAGTTCCCATTTCAGGATGGTGACTTTTTGACTATCCTTTCTCATCTTCTATTTGTTTTGCTTGACACTCCGTAGACACAATCTTTCCCCCTTTTAAATTTATTGTGTATTCAGCTGGGACATGCACAGACTGATGGATTCTCTATTGGATTTCTTTTTGGCACCTGAGCTGGATTTTTGCAATGGGCAATGCACTTACCAAGGATCATTTTCTGGTATTTCCCTCTTCATTTTATGCAGTCTGACTTCATCTGTCCTGCTTGAACACAGGCTTGAAAGCACTCACCCAATGTGATTCAAATCACTTAATTGTTTGTAATCAGCAGGGAGTAGCATTTGAGGTGGCTACATCTTGTCTGGTGAGGATTTTCTTCACTTGATAGCAAACATTTTATTCCAGATTTGAGGCAGAGTGGGAACCAATGTGAGACCATTTGGGAAGGCTGAGCTCCAGCCCTGAGTAACCCTGTTAGTGAAAATGTTCTCAGGATACTTCCATGTTTCATGTGGCAAGAAGATGTCTTGTGGTGGGGACTGCCCCATCCTGTGTGTGTCACCCAAAGGAAATCTCTAAGGTGCTGTCAGAAGGTTCTCCATCAACATGAGGTACATTTTTAGGCATTATGTTTTTCTAGTCAATGGGATTTATGTAGGAATCTTTTGTCCCTTTATGGCTTGAGTGCTGAAGACTGGAGCATGTTCTTCAGCAACTACTTTTGTCAGTTCAGCTCCACTAAGGAGTTGTGCCCTGGGGTCACTGCAGCTCCTGGGCAGCAGAATAATACTGGTGGACATCAGAGAGGCTTTGGCACCTGTTAACAGTAAAATATCTACCAGAGCAGACTGACCTCAAATTGACTGGTCTAACATTTCTTACCAACAAACCCACTCCCTTCTCTGTAACCATGAAGCTCAGTGGGGGTGGAAGTGGCCTTTCTTTTTTTTCTTCTTTAAGGCTCAAAACTTCTGCTAAATGATAAAAAATTAACAAGCTCTCAGGCAGTGATAACTAAACAAGAAATAAATAGCTAGTGGCTAAGTCCTCTGAATGCCACGAGTTGTAATACTGTTGAAGAACAATGATACCATGTAAAATCTTTTCAGTGTGGTAGATCTAATCCGTAATAAAATATTAAATTCAAAGTGTGCTGCTTCTTAGCTAGCATCTAGTTAAATTTGACCCTAGTTAGTGACTATGAAGTACCTAGAAATAAAAACCCCTGTACCTCTTTGGATGTGTTGGTAATTAAATGCAAATCATCTTACATTCTGGTTAACACATGTATAATAAAACAGGGTAAGCAAATGCTGCTTTTATACTCTTCATTTTGAAGACTATAAAAAAGCATAAGACATTGTAGAAAATACTCGTAGACATACTGCTTCTAACTCAAGGAGGTTTTAGTACCAGAAGTGATGAGAAAATGTACACCAAAGTACTTCTTTCAAGTATATAGTCAGAAACATGTTCAAGATGACCAACGAGTTCCACAGGAATGATGCAGAGTTAGGTCTCTGTTGATATTTTGTTAAGATAATGATTTTCTTTTAACTTTCCAGACCATAAGGTTTCAATAAAAGAAAGTCAAATTGAAGAGCAACAGTGACATTCACATTCTGTGGAATTGACTCAAATAATCAATTCCCTTGTGTGATTCATTCAACTTTTCATCAACAGAATCATTTTTCTTCTTTTTTTCTCTTGATTTGACTATTCAGAAGTGCCACTACTTTATCATAATCATAAGAAACCATTTTTAGTATCTTCAGCAAAATGATGTTTGGGAAGACAAAATGAAATAGTGAATCCTAGCAAAGACAAACAAAGGATTTTGTTGTTTTTTTTCTAGCCAAGGTGCTACTGAAATGTTAGGTGAAAATTATGAGATGCGTGAAACTGGAGCAATACTTGCTGTTTGCTCTTTCAGTTAGGAGCATCAGTCAGTCGTGGTCTGACTTCCACCTCAAGCCCTCAGTATGAACTAGTCCACACATGGGGTCACTAGTCCTGGAAATATCTGCTCTGACATAGTAACATAGCATCATAGAATATCTCAAGTTGGAAGGGACCCATAGAGGTCCCTGCTCCTCACAGGACTACCTAAAACTAAACCATGTGACTAAGAGCATTGTCCAGATGCTCCTTGAGCTCTGGCATGGTTGGTGCCATGACCACTTGTCTGGAAAACCTGTTCCAGTGGCTCACCACCCTCTCAGTGAAGAATCTTTTCCTAATGTCCAATATGAACTTCCCTGATGCAGCTTCATTCCAGTTCCTTGTGTCCTGTCACTGGTCACCAGAGAGAGGAGATCAGCACCTCCCCCTCTGCTGCCCCCTGTGAGATAGTTCTAGACTTTGATGAAGTCCTCCCTCAGCCTTCTCTCCTCCAAACTGAACAAGCCAAGTGACCTCAGCCACTCCTTGTAAGTCTTGCCCTCAAGGTCTTTCACTATCTTTGTTGCCCTCCTCTGGACATAGTTTGATGTCTTTGTTCTATTGAGGTGCCCTAAACTGCACACAGTACTTGAAGTGGGGCTGCACCAGTGCAGTGTAGAGTGGGACAGTCACCTCTCTCAGCTGACTCATTGATGCCCCCAGGCCCCTTCACTAGTTCTACAGTCCCAAGAGAGGACTCCATGGGATGCAACCATGAGGCCTGGGAGGCTTCCTGAGCAAGACAGATAGCATCATCAAATGAAGACAACAAGGTAGCAATGAAATAGTCACACATTTGTGTTAGGAACAATGATTATTATACATACAAATTGGAGGAGAGCATCCCTATGGAAAGATCTGGGGGTATGAGTTGATGACAAGTTGAGTATGAGTTAACTCTGTGCCCTGGAAACCAAAAGGGCCAAGTATCATCAACTAGTGCTCAAAAGCTGGAAGGAGAAGGTTTCTCCTGGAAGCCACATGAGAAGTCAGAACTGCCAGAGTAGCCACACTGGTGTTGTCCTGGCTTTATCTTTCTCTCCAGAAATGTTTGAGGAACAGACAAACCTCCTTGAAAGGTCTGACCTGACAACCCAGTTCAGCGGGTAGATTTGGGGTGAAGATCCTTAGTTTTGCTCCATCTCTCATTTGTTTTGTTGGGTCATTCTGGGCAAGTGGCTTAAATCTACTGCCTCAGTTTCCCCCTCTAGCTGCAGCAGTACCCACTGCTTGTCTTTCTGAATCCTTGCTGAGGATTATTTAATGTTGGCACAGTTCTGTGGGAGTGAAGAAATACTTCCAAAAGTTCTAATTGTTAACCTGATTAAATGCTGTTGTGCACAATAATGCATATTTTTTTTCTGCATGAGTTGGTGAGTGGCAAATTAGCTAATGCTCACAGCAACTCGCTCCAAGGTCCTGCTCAGCTGGGTTTGTCAGGCATGGAATTATTGGCCTGGTATGTTGTTGTTATTACACAGTGAAGCCATCAAAGCAAGACAGGATGGGTGTGATGTTGTAAGTTGCAGCCAAGCCCAATTACCACGTGAAAATGTCTCTCCTGTTTGGTGGCTACCAACCATTTTGGTTGCATATTAGTAGTGTTTACTCCATTTCAGTGGCTTTGCCATCCTGTCCCTGGCTCCTGTTTCTCTGGAGGTGCTGCATGGCTGTAAGGACCAACAGGCATGGTCAGAGATCATTTCAGCTTAAAGGTGGAATTAATTGTCCTTTGAAGACAGAGCTGAAGTTGGGAGCTCAGCAGCACTGGCTGCTGCACCAAACACATCCATCATTGCATGGGGTAGGAGTAGCAAGCCTGCTCTGTAGCCATCTCCCTCAAAACTTCCTTTCTACTCCCATCTTCACCCAGCTTTCAGCTTGATGTTTGCTCTGAAGAACTCCAGCTTGGCTTCTGAACAGAGAAACCTGTGCAGCCAGGCTTCTTCCATGCCAGCTTTTCCAAGCCAATGAGACATGACCCATATGATGGGGCTTCTTCCTGTGTCTCAGCCCTCCAGCTGCTGGTACAAAAGAGGGATTAGGCTCACATCTGATCCTCCTTGGTAATCTGAGGCCAGACATGATCTTTTTCTTTCAAGAACAGTTGCTGAGAAGATTTTAAGGATGTTGTCACAGCTACACTCACAGGCAAATGGAGCAGTTCTGCTGCTTCAGGCTGTGAAGATTTAATTGAGCTCTGAGGGAAGGCTTGAAGCTGAATTCAATCTTTTTTTCTGATGGAGAGCAAGGTCTGCCATAAAGAAATTCTCCTGCTGCTTGCCTTCTCTGTGTGCTGGCTGTACCAACCTAGGCCAGCTCCTGGATCAGAACCCAGTCCAGGGCAGAGTTAGTGCTGAGAAAGGGGCTGTTTGCCCTGCTGGAGTTAATTCCCACAAGCAAATAAACTCTTTTCTCTGTGAAAAAGACATTCAGAGTAACTGAGCTGCCATTTTTAAATTGCTTTTACTCTGGAGCTTGAGATCATGAGATTTGCAGGCGCTCAGTTGAAATGTCACAATAAGATTGTTCCTTATAATTATATAAGAAGAAACGAGTATGTGGGAGAGACAGACCAAGAGGAAGTCACAGAATCATAGAATGTTTTGGATTGGAAGGGACCTTTAAAGGTCATCTAGTCCAGTTCTGCAGTGAGCAGAGACAACTTCAACTAGAGCAGGTTGCCTCCTTACTAGCAAAGGTACCTGGTTGATCCATCCTTGTAAGGGTTACATTTGGAGATCCTAAGGGACTAATCTTATGCTTGCTACATGGAATCAATTCCCCTGGATTTCTGCACAGTAAACACCTCTTAAAATG
Organism: Brachypteracias leptosomus; assembly: GCA_013401335.1. Classification (NCBI taxonomy): domain Eukaryota; kingdom Metazoa; phylum Chordata; class Aves; order Coraciiformes; family Brachypteraciidae; genus Brachypteracias; species Brachypteracias leptosomus. The sequence goes on along the minus strand of VYZX01014592.1, from coordinate 63,039 downwards.
GCTTTAAAAAAATGCCTTTGGCCCAGTGTTGCTGTTGGTAGGTTTGGCAAAGACATCCTCAGCAGCCAGGAGTCCACTGCTGGGACATGGATTTGTGGGATCCTCTGGAAATGGACAAAGGCTTTAATCCTGAGCCTCAGATCTTGTGACATCTTCAGGGATATGTCAAAAAGTGCTTCCATGGGAGAGGATCTTTATGCAGAGTGTCATCAGCTGGCTTGGGTTTGTCTGTGCTTCTTCAACAGGAGAATTTGGGTTGTTCTGCAAAATAGAACCATAGAATCATTGAATCGTTTAGGTTGGAAAAGACCTTTAAGATCATCCAGTCTGACCATAGCCCTGCTCTACCAAGTCTGCTGCTAAACCATGTCCCTAAGCATCACATCTACACAGCTTCTAAACACATCCAGGGATGGTGATTCAATCGTTTCCCTGGGCAGCCTGTTTCAGGACCTGACAACCCTTTCAGTGAAAAAACTTTTTCTAATGTCCAACTATGGACCTATATTTTATACTATAAAATAGTATGGGTTTGTTTGTTTTTTAAATGAGGAAATAAAATCTTTTTAACCCCCCCCAACTCTCTCCTTTGAGCACTTTGGCAAAACAAAGAGGGTCAGATGTTTGGGTAAGGATCAAAACTGCAGATATTGGTGTGAATGAAACTTCTGGGAATTTGTAAGGTACCAAGTTTTGTTACTCTAGAGAGATGCTTGCTGAGAAGAGATTTTTGCAATCACGCTCTTTCCATGGATTTAACAGGAATTCAGAGACATCTCCTGGTACCAGATCAGTTCATTAACTTATCCCCAAATTTCAAGTCTCCTAAAGACTTGATTTTTTTTTTTTTCCAGAGATCCTCCCTTCTTGTAACATGTCTGAAAACATTTTCACTCAGAAGTAACTAACCCGACACTATCACTAAAGTGTTGGAAGTATTTAAGCTAGAAAAGAGTTATTACAGAATTCATCCTTGAACTACCTGGGGTTACAGGAAAGCAGAGAACTAGGCATGAATTACGGGGAAATAGATGTGAGGTGAGTGATAGGTAATACTCTTGGAGGCTTTATGATTCCAGGAAATGGAAGGTGAGCCAAAATTAGAATCCCTTCAGAAGCACTAATAAATCTGAGGGGTGCTGATGAGTGCAAGGTTTGTGAGCAGCTTCCCATCTTTTGTACAGTTGAGGGAGAATTCTCTCTAAATCTGTGCATGCTAACCTGGTTCTCACCTTGTGCCATCATTTACAGAGGCACAAAAGGTGACATAAATCACAGAGGTGATCTGTTTTGGTAGCTTTTTACCAACCTTCTGGGCAGATAAAAGTGAAAGCGAGTGTCATAGTGACTATACCGAATTTTGCCCTGTGACTGTGGGATTTCATTGTACGCTTCTAGGTCTTAATCCTTCTGCATTTTTCTGACATGACAAAATGAAACACGACATAGTCTCATCCATACCAAAACTTGAGCCAAATCTAGTGCAGAAATCTAGTCCAAATGCTGGTGCCTGTGACTGAAGCTTGTGGATGTCTCACCCCTTATTATGCTAAACCAGCACTGGGAAGGGATTGCCTCTCCCACAGGAGATCTGGGGTCCTGTTGTGCTGTAATTCTTCCTGGTGACTTCGGTACTGCATCAAATAATGCTGTGTGCAGCTTTTTTGCTGAAGCTGAGACTCTTTGTGACCTTGTTGAGGTTAATCCTCATGTGTGCTAGTGTGAAAACAGAATCTAGTCCATATGTTCAGCCTTGCATGTGGCTCCAGAAAGTGCCATGGCTGGGTTCAGTATCACAGTCACATCGCTGTCTCCTTGGGTAGGTGGAAGCTTGCCAGGACTGGAGGGGAAAATGTTAGCTGCTCTTCATGAAAGCAAGGACATTCATGATTTTTCCTTCTCCCACCTGGGTTAGACACCTGGAGAACCGGAGGACTTTTCTCTCCTTTTCTGTTTTGTTTAATGAGCAAAGAGATAGAAAGATTGATTTTGATTTAAATGTCAGATGACAGAATTATAGCCTTTGCCAATGCCTTGGGTGCCCTTTTATTTAAAAGAAGCATCTGCGCAGGAATTGGTACCTGCAACAAAGCCAAGGTTTCAGACAGTGAAATTAAAGTGACTGTAACCAACTGGTAAATGCAAAGCACAAGGATGCCTGGATCTGCCTCAGAAGCATCAACTTCTCTTCAAGCTACAGGATAGGGGTGACAGATTTTCCTAATTCTCTGACTCACATAGCAAATTGTTCTGCAAAGCCTGTGAGCCATGGGATGGACAATTGTCCCTGGGAGATGAAGGGATGGGAAAACTCAGGAACAGCTTACAGTGTGAGGTGGTGGTGGTTTCTCAAGGATCAGTTGCTCATTTGGCTCTGCTGGGTCTGATCTCAAGAGTCCTGGGTAGTCTCAGTGGTCCTGTGTCCAGTTTGGAGCTCCCCAATACAAGAGAGACGTGGACATACCAGAGAGAGTCGAGTGAGGGACCAGAAGGGTGATTAATGGACTGGAGCATCTTTCCTATGAGGAGAGGCTGAGAGAGCTTGGGACTGTTTAGCCTGAAGAAAAGAAGGCTTGGGGGGAATCTCCTAAATGTCTATAAATACCTGAAAGGAGGCTGCAGAGAAGGTGGAGACAGGCTCTTTTCAGTGGTGTGCTGTGATAGGACCACAGGAGGGTCCATCTGAACATCAGGAAATTCACAGGTTGTCCAGGGAGGTTGTGGAGTCTCCATCCTTGGAGATGTTCAAAAGCTGTCTGTAGGGTGCTGGGGCAGGATGACTTCAGGGATTCTTTCCCACCTCAACCATTCTGTGATTCTTTGTATAACTAAGGGTTCAGTTTACCAAATGCTGTGGCTCACCTGGCCTTCTTTCTGAAACGTGAGTGGCTCTTGAGCTGTTCAGCGTTCGTGCAACTCAGGAGCAACAGTCTGGCCTCTCCTTTCTTGGGTTAGAAGTAAACTTCACCAAAACCCATGAGCTGCTCCAAATGAGAAGGAAAACATGTTTCACAACTGGCAGCCCTTGCAAGGTTAGACCTTGCCTGTCATAGAGAAGAAATTTCATCCATCCAACCACAGCTGTATGACCATATCAATATCTTTGTTCAGGAGATATCTAGTAGAGGATATCTCAGTTTCTAGAGCTCCACTTGGAAACATGAAGGTCTCCCATATTACAGAAAAAGACTCTGTGGGCTGGTGTTGAAGTACAGACTCTGTGAAGTGATGTTTCACTGTGCTCTGCTCTTGTAAATGGACTTCGATGGAGGGAGATCAAGGCCAGGTTGGATGGGGCCTTGAGCAACCTGGTCTAGTGGGAGGTGTCCCTGCCCATGGCAGGGGAGTTGGAACTAGATGATCTTTGAGGTCCCTTCCAACTCAAGCCATTCTATGATTCTGTGAGTTTCGTGCAGCTGGGCAACCTGGCAGCACCTCAGGTCTGGGTTGCTGCAATGTCCTCATCCAAGGGGTGAAGTTGCAAACTCTCCACCTCCATCCCAAGTGGGCTTGCTGGGAGCTTTGCAGCATACCCGAAATAGCAGCACAACTTGTCTGAGTCACCTCATATGCTGCTGAAATGCTGTGAAACATTGTAAGTGACCCAACAGGGGTTAAATAATATCTGCAAGCCCACTAATGTCTCCTGGAGAGGTCTGAACTGCCGGCGCTACGTAGTGCAGTGGAATAATAGGAAATGAGTTTTGATGGGAGAGAGGGTAACAGCAAAGACAAAAATCCCTTCTAGATCAGGAGGTTAATACAGGCCAGGCCAGTGAAGCGTTGCTGATAGAGGTGCAGATAGGGCATGAAAAATTCACAAGCTAACATCTTGAGCCCCTGTCAGACTGCAAAATGTTGACCTTAATCCCCTGAGCCCATCGTGCCATTGCCAGGCAGTAGATGTTGAGCCTTTGCAGAAGAGCGAGATCAGGTGCTGATGGTCACTCCGCTTTCCCTGCAGCGTTCTTCCAGGATCTGCTGATCTCTGTCTCACTCGTTGTCATCCCGAATATGGCTGGATGGCTGATCCTTTTGCTCTGAAAGCAGAGCTGAGGCCTCACTGGAGGGCTGGTGGGAAGATGGGGGGTAACTGGTCTCTGTGCTGGACCCACCGAGCTGTGGGCTTCACTGGAAACATGAAGAATACATCTAATCCTAAAAGGTCCTAAATATCTCCCATTTCATATCAGGGAGGGGTCTCTTCAGCATAGCAGTGGCATTGTGACTGCTTAACATTTGTTTCTCTTTGTTGATGCGTTTTCTTCTTCTTAAAATTGCTGAGCCAGCTTCTCTTTACCTGAAGGAATGGAAGACTCACCAGCTCTGCTTGGTTAGATGAATGCTAACCTAAAGTGTTCAAAAGCTGTTCTGAGGATACAGATTTAATACCTTCTACCTTGTCTAAGGCCTGGGTGATGTGGCTAATGGAAAACTAGGAATCTTCTAACTAGGAATCTTCCAATCCTAAAGAGAGAGTTGTTGGAGGACCAGGGTAAAAATGAACTCAGCTGTGTCTTCCTCCCAGTTCTGATCCTGACGTGCTGTGATGGTTGTGTAAGCGCTCTCCTCCCCCTCCAAAGCAGCTCACTGTCTTGCCAGTGTCAGAAGGTCTGATTGCCTGGTGTTTATAAAATGTTGGAAATCCTCCAGTGAAAGGCTGAGTGCTATTTCACTCCTTTAACAACCCACCATCTTGCATGAGCTGTAACCCCAGTGACAACTGGATGTCACTCTTATTTTAAGCCTAATCTGATTTAAACTTGCTTATACAAAAGCAGAGAGAGAGATGAGGACCCCATATGTAGCTACTTAGATTTCCAATTTAAAGACAATGTAAGTAGAGTAAAATCTGAGCAGGGTCTTCAGAGCTTGGCCCTTAGGGAGCCCTTTCTTCCGCCCCATAGAATCAATGTAATGGTAATGGGAGTCCCCTCTCTCACATCTTTGGGCCCACCTTTTCATGTGCTCTTGGAGACACAGGTGGTTTCCACCTCTCTGAGATGCAGCCCTCTCCACTGTGCCCTGTCTCACCCGTGCACCATTGAGCTGTGACAGAAAAAGCCAAATCCAGATGATGCTTTCAAAAGCCAAATCCAGCTTTGGGGTCCATCAGCTCGCAACTTCAACTTGTCAGCACTGAAAATGTGGTGGTCTTCAGCTGGTGTGCAAGGCACTAACATTGGGGATTTTGGCTGTGCTGCTTGGCAGAGGAGTAAATGGTTGCAAAGGATACAACCCAAGCCAGCTGGGGTCTTATTAGCGGTCTCCAGCCACGGTAGTGGTCAGGCAGCTCTTTGTCTTGTGAAAGATGGAGTATCTACTTGCAGGGTAAATCAAGCAGATAGATGTGAGATGTCCAGCTGAAAAATCTCCTAAAACATGCTGATTGAATATTGGCTAATAAAAGAATAGATTGCGTGGCTTCCATTGAGCTATGTGACCACAGACCTCAAACATTTTATTGCTGGAAGTCAGGATAAAACTTGGGTACATAAAACTTGGGTAATAAATCAGAGCCTGAAAGGTTTTTGGATTTAGTGGGGCAGTGAACAGCATGGAAACAAGACCCAGTATCTCCCTTTCTTCCATATCTCTTTCTCTCCCCCTCTCCCTTCAGCTTTTGTGCTTTGCCATAATGAAGTACTGAGGGAGGCTGCCCAACATGACTTCCTAAGATGAAGTCCCCAATTGTTGTTATTTTTTCCTTCTACAGACACAAAATTTATGATGACAATAAATGGATGGCAGTAATATGCTCCCCAATTTATCAGTGAATTCATGTATAAAAATGAGTGTGAAATGCAGCATTCCTGCTGCTGGCTTGTAGTTTGTGGCAAGGCAGCCAGAAACTATAACTTCCCTTCCAGTAGAGGTGGAGACCCCTCCTACTGGTGTCATTCATGTGGAGGTGATCAGGCTTCTCATAAAGCTTTGTGGGCTTCCCACTGATGCATCATTTTCAAATTCATTTCCTGCTTGTGTTAAACAGTTGATTCATCTCCTTCTTCCTAGTTAGAGGCTTGTTGCAATGACTCTAAATACTAGACCGTCAAGGTGAAAGGGAGGTGATCCTGGGCAGTAAACAGACTGCAGAGGAGTTTAATTACTTGTTTGCATCAATCTTCACTCCAAAGCTGTGTTCACATTGAATTGGGAAAGGTTTGGGCGGCAGGGTGAGAAGGGATGTGTGGGAGGGAATCCCTTTCCTCTTCTGAGTTTTAATTTCTGAGTGCCATTAAACTATTCCCACAAGCAAAGCTCTGTGAGCCAGAGTCTTTCTGCCATAATATCTCCCCTGTGAGTGCATCACATCAAAGCAACTAAAAGACTATCCCAGTGCTGAGGTGGTAGGTAATCCAGGATCCCATTTTGGAGAATTTTTCCTTCCTTGCTCATGCTTTGCCAATAGAATAATTAGAGGTGGAAGGACAACACAGAGGCTGAGGAAAGGGAGCCAAAATCAACATGGCATTGGAACAAATGGGGATTGGGAGGTTGCAGTGCAGTGAGGAGCATGTCATGGGCACATTTCTGTTGTACCCCACTGAAAGTGGCTGGAACAGGCTTTTTTTCCTAGGGACCAGGTCCTAGAAGAGATGCACAGGTCAAGGCAGTGGGGAAAATCTAGCTGGCTTGAAAGAGCAAAGCAATTCAGTGTTGTGTGAGAGAAACGTAGCTATGCATGCTGTTTAGCATCAAAACCAGTTAGAGAAATTGAATAATAACACAATTAAAAGGGAGTTTTGGATTTTGTGACCGAGATCTTGACTTCATTATAGAATCATTTAGGTCAGAAAAGACCTCTAGGATCATCAAGTCCAACCTTTGTCCAACATCTCCCAGACCCCCAGACCATGTCTCAAAGTGCCACATCTACTCTTTTTTTGAACCCCTCTAGGAATGGTGACTCCAGCACCTCCCTGGGCAGCCTGTTCCAGTGCCTGACCACTCTTTTAGTAAAGAACTTCTTTCTAATATCCAGTCTAAACTGGAGGCCATTACCTCTTGTCCTATCATTAGTTACTTGGGAAAAGAGACCAACACCAGCCTCCTGTGATTCGCTCCGTTCACTTCATGCTGTTTACAAGTATACTGAGAGCCCCAAGGATTTGGGAAAGCATCTTCCAGTCTTTGAAGTCCAGGGATGATAAATCACTTTATCATTGATCAGTGATTTTCCAGTGTAGTGTGTGGCTTCTCTAATAAAGCAGTTACAAAGGATCATGGACATGAGGAACCAATCATTAGAAGTGAAGAGTCAAAGAAAATTGTTTGCAAATAACTTAAGGTCTGTTTGCCAAGTGCTTATAAACAATCAATACATTTAAAGAAAATCAGGATGGTTCCCAGACTTTCTGCTAACCAAAATGGGGCTTTATTCGTAATAAATACTATTTATGATGAATAATTTGACTAGGGAGGACTGGAGAGAGGCCAATGTATCCATCTATTTAATAGGAACTATGGGTGATCCAAAGAATTACAGACTTTTCAGTCTTATTTCAGTTGCTTGCTGGGGGAACAACTGAGAAATTAATTGAAAAATAGGCAGTAAAACACTATAGTAAGTATAAGTTGAAAGTAGCAAAACTCCATGGATTTTACAGGTAAAATTCTGCATGCTTTCATTCACATTTTCTAGAGTCAAGGTAAGAATTGTTTCTTTTGCTGACATTTCTGTATCTACTGACATCATGAAAAACCAGAGATGGGGACTTTCACTCGGTGTGGACAGAGCTGAGCATGTTGCCACCTAATCTTTGCTGATGTCTTTGAATACTGCAGCTCTTGAATACAAATAGTAAGTTATATCTCTAATGTTAATAACACCTCAATTTCTTTGGAAAGATTAAGAGCAAGAGCAGATAAAGGAGGACTGGTATATACATTTAATGTAGATTTTCAAGATGTTTTGTAAAAAGCCTCTTATGGGAAGCTATTAATGGGATTTGTTGAGGGAGGGAGAAGGAAGGCAGTGGCACAGCTTCAGCAGTGGTGAAGTGGAGGGATACGAGTTCAATTCTCAACATGAGAAGAGGTTAACAACAAGGTCCACCCAGAATCAGGTTCATGAAGATGTGCAAGGAGTAAAAGTAAAAGCAGCTCCATAAAGACCCAATAAACCTCAAAAATTGCCCACATGAATTGCAATGTAGCCAAGTACAGGCAATGCTGTTCGAAAGGACTGATTTAAATGCTTTGTACATGCAGGGGATTTCTGTGTTAATTTTAACCCTCCAGACCTCAGGACATCATTGCCAAGAGCTGAAAGGAAGGGCTTGTGCAATACCCAGTGGGGGCTTGCAGCCATGAAAACACCACTCAGCTGAGCTAAGGAATGGGTGGAGGAAGCAGTGTCTAATAATAATAATGTGGCTAATAATAATCCAATGAACTAATGCTTCATCTGTACCACCTGCCGTATTGAGTCCTGATGGCCCTTTTCTTGAGGAGAGGAATAGGAAAAAAAAATGAGGGTGATCAGCAGCATGTGGTTCTTCTGTACAGTAAGAAGGGAACGTGGTGGGATTTAATCCACAGGGAAAGAAGATGAATAAATTAGAACTGACGTATTTTTACAGGATTAATACTTACAGGGAAGAGCTCATCTGCCACTCTCTGGTTTTGCTTTTTGTCCTTTTTATGAAGTGATGAGTAGAGAGGTAGGAGAAAGATAAAGGCAGTTTGTTTCAGGGAGGAGAATTGTTCAGAGGCTGCATGACAATGATTTTCAATTTGTGGACCTTGCTGGGGGAAGCATTTCTTGGAGGCAGCTGTATATTTTTGTAGTATGTGCTTATGGAGATATCTTCATATATATTTAGTTAAGGGTCTAGTACTTCAGTACTGTGAAGGAAAGATGTCCTGGGCTGTGAACATTCAAGGTACTTACTGATGTCAAATTGGGAATGGAAAGGGATATCACCCTGTGCTTCTACACACAAAATCCCTTGCACACAGCAGTGATTGCAGCACGAGTTGTCTCCTAAACTGCACAGGGTTCAGATTTGATGGCAGTTTTGGGCTCTAGGTCAGGCTATCTAGAAGTTGCCTGTGCCCAGTGTGTGATGTCCCAGACCAATCTGAAGTGACTTGGGCAGGGGTGGGAGGCTTTGTCTGTGTATGACTGCAGCAGTTTTGATTCAGTCTCGGGCTCAGTTTTTGAGCTCATTTGAACCCCAGGAATGAAACACAGGCAGGTCTGTTCATCACAGCTCTCAGGCAGCAAAGCTCCAGATGGATTTTTCTGAAGAGGTGTGAAGTCAAATTCCTCCAAAGCTGAAGAGTGCCTTGAGGAACTGCCTGTGACCTGACACTCCTGTGTGTGCTGACACACTGGGACACTGCTGCTGTGCATGCATGTGCTGGTGTGGAGGGACACCAAGCTCCAGGCAGCTGCGAGATGCTTGCTGGTGGGTAGGACTGCTGCTGTGAGTCAGATATCAGTCCCCTACACCACTGATGGGGACGGGTTGCTGGAGGACTGAACACGTGCTGTCTATTCTTCTCCCTTGTCCTGAAGCCATCTGATGTGCGTGTTAAGATGTGACCACCCGAGGCACCTGATACATCTGTCTTGCCTATAATGGCGCTTGCTGCCCAGCCTTATGCTAACTAGAGTCCTCCAGCTGATGCTGACAAGTCATCTGCTGTCCTCCTGCCTCACCTCCTTTCTCCGTGGCACTGTTGCTATTGATATTAACTGCAAAGGTAGCAAATAGGACAAGGAAGGTCTAGCTGGATGCTAAATAAGCACTTAAGACACTGATCAAATGTGACACAGGGCTCACATCTCCTCTTTGCTTGAGAAGGCAGGGAAGTGCTCCATCCTTCAATTATCACCAGGGAGCTGAGGCACAGAAAATATCCTGGCCACACCTTGAAGAAATTAAGTGCCAGCAACTGACTCTGTCTTTCCTGGATCTCAGCCCTGGGAGTAAAGCAGAAGCTTGACTCTTCAACAAAGCTGTCTTCTTGCCTCCTGTTTTGTCACCATGCCTCATTGCGTCATGCTTAGGGTCAGCATCCCCATGTGCTATGGACAGGTCCTTCTGGGGTGCTCTGTGGGGAACGAGCCTCACTTCAGGGCTGTTACACAAATTCATAACAACAATGATCCAGAAATAGTAATCCTTAATTATGGGTCATTTCTAAAATGAATCAAACACATTCTTTTGTTTCCAGTAAATAATTCTCATTGAGCATTAGTAATGGTAAGGACTTTAGAAAGTCCCTACAATATGTTTTTAAAAGGCATTGGTCTCTCCTTTTAATAAATCCCCTTTGGAAACGTTCTGTTTAATTTGAAAACCTTAGAAAAAAAGAAAGGTCTTGGTGAATGCAGTCACTGCTGTTCAATCACATTGAGATGGTTTTCATCTGCAAATTCAATGCATTTGTGTGGATGTGTGGCTCAGACCCTTCCTTAGGCCATGTCAGTAATCCATGGATGACAGGTCACCGGGAGATGAGACATTTTTAAACTGCACCTTTCAGTCCATCCTGCTGTACCTTTGTGAAGCAGCCACAGGAACCAGCCAAAAGGCAGAGATTGTGTACCCACCATGGAGCATCATCATGCCTCTGGCCTTTCAACAGCTCTGAAGGACAATTCTGAACTGCAGGAAGCTGATCAAAATCAGGAAGCCAGGAGAGGTAGTATTGAACCACATTGCCCTGCAATAACTGGGGATAAAGCTGCTGTGGGCCTGCTGAATAAGCCTAGAAGTAAATGCATGAGTATAGTCTGTCCTGGAGGCACCGTGTGGAGTTAGTGGAGGGATGTCAGGAGGCATCTGGCTGGACATGTCTGCCTTGAAGTGCTTGGACTCTAAGAGGGGACATAACTGAGCTGGGATGGAGAAACACAGGCAGTCACACATACCCAACACATGCCCATGTCCTCACTCTCAGGACTGCTTTCAGCTAATAGTGATGTTTCCTCACTGCCCTTCTGCTCTTTCCTCCTGCCAGTCTAGATGAAAAAAAACCCCCCACAGATTGTTTCCTTAGAACTGTGGCAAGGAGAGACCAAGGGAGAACAGTTTGATGGGTATCATCAGGGCTCTGCAGATGATGCAGTGTCTGCATGTTCAAAATGCCTGTGTGCACCAAGGTGCCAGCTGTCCAGCTGCATGGGAAGGCACAATTTCATGCAGTTCCCCACTGATGTGCCCATAGGACAAATCTGTGGGCTGTGAATGCTCAGTCCCATCTTCAGGAGACAGAGTTACACTCAGGAGTTCCTGGTACTTTTATTCATACTTCTCCCATAGGATGGTTATTTTACCATCTCATTTTTGGTGTGTCAGAAGTAAGAAGGTGTGGAGTTAACAACAAAAAACCTTTATCCCTTTTAGGAATGTGTTTCATGAGGAATTAAGAGTTTGTCCCAACGTGCAGTGCCCAAGTGCTACATTCCATTGCCAACAATACAAAGCTTCCTGCTTCTGCAGCATGGTTGCACTAAACACCCAGCATGAGCAGCTGATCTTGGTTTTTCCCTCAGTTTTCGGGGTTGTCCCACAGACAGCAGTGAGATCTCTACCTGGGGATGCAGCATTGAATTTGAACTCTTGCTCAATGTCACTACATAGTTCCCTCTTGCATGAAGAGTGTGTGGATATAGGGGATATGGCCTCCTGTTATAGGCTCAGAAATGTGACTTTGAGCTTCCCTTTATGCCCCTACTGAAGATCAATCATGTTTTATGATGGTGCGAAGAAGAAGCCTGAGGAGCTGATGATCCAAATGAACAGCAAGGAGAGTGAGGGAAACATCCATACCAAGAGCTGAATAGGGAAGCTTACTGCCCTTCTAGCCTGGCCACTGTTGGTTGGATGTTGGTCTCAGTGCTTGGATCACTGGAAACTGGTAGCCTTTGATAAATAAGCTGTAGGAAAGTGGTAGCTAGCTTAGAGAAATTGTATCACTGTGTTTAAAGGTGAGGAAAAGGTAAGTAGCTTATGGTGAAGTCTCCTGGTGTGATTGTCTGGGGTTTTAAATATATATTTACTTTACTGCTTAACTTTCTAAAAGTGGGGGTGCTGGGCAGATGAACTGTTGTGTAGATGGCAGCAGGAAAAGGGATGGACAAAGGCAGGAATGTGTGGTTGGGGTATGTGAATTGTTTAAACTGGATTTGCCTCTGGAGATGCTGTCATATGAAACTACCCCCTTCAACATCAGCGTATTGGGATGGTCATCCTTCTCCATATCCTTTGGGATAATCCAGCTGATTTTGCAGTAGTTTGCTGCAGTTAAACAGCAGCTCTTCCTTGGCTCTCCATTTGCTGCTTCATGCTGCACAGAGTGTGTAGATCATGGGACAGGCCATTCCTGGGCAGCATCCTCTTCTTCTCTCAGTCCTTTTGCAGCTCTGTTCCCCTTACCTGGGATAACAGTCCCTGCGGTTCATGTGGATATGAAGTCTCAGGTGATCGTGGTTGGGGTGATGAGCAAGGCCAGGACTATATCAACCAGGAACCAATCAGTTGGAAAGAGAGTTCCTGTTGGGGACAGTTGGAGGAGCCTGTTGGAAGCAGCTTGCTGGGCTCTCTCTTGGTTCTTCTCTCTTGCTGTGTTCCCCTTCTTGACTCTTGTGGTGGCTGATTTGAGATGGAGAAGAGCAAAAAGATGAAGAATATGTAAAAGATGAAGGTGTGCTGTGGGGATATTGCTGAGTTCAGTGTTGGCCTGCAGAAGGAGAGAGCTAGCAGCACAGGATTCTCCACCTGAGTTTGTGCTCTTCCTACTCTCACCCTACCTGTGATGAAGAGGACCTTTAACTAGGCAGAGTTAGTGGAATAATTTGACTGAAAATGATACTCTGCCTGATTTGGATGTTGTGCAAGACCCAAAGTGGCCCTATAGTATACAAGAGACAATTACACTCTTTGTGGGAGTCGTGGGTTAAGTAACACACAGGGGCTTCAAATTGCAGAAGGCAAGCATCAACTGACAAATTCTTCCCATCCCATCCTCTAACATTCCATCTGTATGTGCTCTCCTACAGAGAAACTGTTCTACAAATGTTATAGAGAGCAGTAAAGTATTAAAATGGGGTTTAGATTAGCATCCTCCCACCTGGAAATCCAGGTGCTTTACTCTCTGGAGCTTGGAGACAACTGTAAAGCTTCTGTGAACATCCTTAAATAGCTGATTTGCACGTGTAAATTCTGCTCCTTTGAAATAACTACCTAATTTCCAGAGCAAGTGGTATGTATTGCTTTGTGTAGCTCCCTCCTTCCTTGGGTATGAGTTGCCCTGTTCTTCTGCTGAAGAGCATGGACCAGGGCCCAGAGTGGCAGTTTTTGCATTACATAGAATCATAGAATGTTTTAGACTGGAAGGGACCTCTAAAGGTCATCTTGTCCAACCTCCCTACATACTTCTGTCTGGTCAAATTTTCCTTCTCCATTTAGTGGAAGGTGCTAGTGGGCAAGAGAGAAGAAATGCCCTGGTGGAGGGGGAAAAAAAAAGGAAACAATGTATGGAATATTTAAAAAATAATAATCAGTGGTAGTCATTTGGAGATGTCTTGGTGATGGAGAAGTAACATCACAATGTGTCAATGTTCTTGTAATCATCAGTGTTATCCTAATGACTCTACAACTCATCACGGGGGTATTTTTTCCCCATGTGGGACGTATATAAATTATTTTTTAAGGCATCCTGAAATCTAAGTGTGGGGTGGCAGAACTACATGACTGCAGCAGAACTTTGAGGACTTATTCCAGCTGAAGTTCTGGTTTATTGTCCGATTGCCATCAAACAGCCCACACATCAGTTTGAGGTGGTGAGGACAGAGTGCTGCATCCAAGGGAAATTTTAGGGGAAGCAGAAATAACACTAAACTCACTTGCCACAGCTGGAGTCCTGCCAGGATGCTGGGATTAAGCTGGTGAATGCTATCAACAGAGCAGCTGGCCCTGGTTGTAGCTTTCCCCTTAATCCACATGGCACAGTTCCTCCCGAGCAGCCCCCTGAGCCTTGGGGTCAATACTGCTTCTGAGGAAGAAAAGCTGCCAGTGAAGGGGCTGGTTGCCTGCTGTCCACTTCTTCTGGCTTACGTGTTGGGAGGCTAATTGCAGAAAGTTCCCAGCTTGGGGTGAAAAAAAATGGAAAAGACAAATAAGGGAAGGATGATTGGATTTTGCTGTCAGCCTGAGGAGGTGAATAGTTAGTGTGGAGTCTGTTGTGAGATGGAGACCTAACCCAGTGGCCTTTCAAATCAGTAGAAAGCCTCCAACCAGCTTCAGTCTCTCTTTGTTCTAAGCAAGGGGAAGATGGAAATAGGAAAGCAAAATGATAACAGGCTTTAGACCTGCAGAATGCAGTTATCCTGGGGTCTACAGAAGCAGTTAACTGCCTGGGCTCATGGAGAGACAAAATAGTGGTGTTTGCCTTAAGGAAAATGATTTTTTTGATAACCAAACCCAAATAACGCATTGAGGGGAATTGGATGGGGGTGTCTGCAAAGGTTGAGGATTAAAGGCTTGGTTCTGTCTGTTGCACTGCTGCCCAAACCTGACTTTAGAAGCAGTGCAAGGATCGGAGGAGTCTGTTCCACTTCCACAAGGAGATAGTGGGTATCATGAGCCAGAAGCTAAAGGAGACTACATAAAAACCCCAACCAGTAACTTCCTAACCAGTAAAAGAACTGAAAAGATCTGTTAGAGAGTATACAAGAAGGAGCAAACCCAATTGTCAATAAATTAAGGAAAGAGAGGTTGTCATAGGAGTCTTCAATCTACCTGTCTGGCTGTGCACCTATCAGCCATCTTGTACATGGGACAACCTGCAAATACTGTAGAAAATCAGAATAGTCCATGGCATACACTGAGGGTGTTGCTTTGTATATGTTCACATGGATTCCTTGACGATTTGTAATCCAGTGGGGACAGAGAGCAGTCTGAGAGGGAGTCCTTGCCAGGTGGGTAACCTCTAAAGAACACCCCTACATGGACTAATGGGTCTTCACTGGAGACCTTTGGTTGATATGTTGAATTTGTATTTGTTAAGAGAAATGAGCTCTAAACACCCAGCCTCTGCAGCTAGTGTCTTTGGTGGCACGTGAGACATTGGCTCAGAAACTTATGGAGTAAATACCCTGGATTTTACATTTAGCGAGGTCCATCAGGTATTTAAATGTGTATCTGCTTTTAAACAGCTAAATCCATTATGTAGGTGATATTAATATCCTTGAACAGCCAATGAACGGGGGTGAGACTCGTGGAATCACAAGTCACAGAGGTTTGAAGGGACCCCTAGAGATCATATAGTCCCAAGCTTGAGCAGGGTTTCTGAGGAACACATCCAGCTGGGGATTGAATATCTCCAAAGAAGGAGACTCCACAGCCTCTTTGAACAACCCGTTCTGGTGCTGACCACTCTCACAGTAAATAAGTTCCTTATGTTTAAATGGCATTTCCCATATGCCACTTTGTGCCCATTGTCCTGCCAGTGGGCACCACTGAGAGGAGTCTGGCTTCATCTTCTTTACCTTTTTTCTGTCAGATATTTATACTCATGGATAAGATCCCCCTGAGCCTTCTCTTCTCCAGGCTGAAGTCCCAGCTCTTTCAGCCTCTTTATGTGACACATCCCTTTTATGTGACTCCTATCCCTTAACCATTTTCATGGCCCTTTGCTGAACTTGCTGCAGTATGTTCATGTCTCTGTTGTATTGAGGATCCCAGCACTGGATGCCTTGGCTACAAGCACTGTCCTCTGGAGAACATCCACATTGTCTATCAGAAAATGATCAAAGGAGGGACCCATATGTCCCAACTCCCTGCCCTGACAGCGAGGCCACGTTTTCTAGCCAGGCTCAGAGTTTGTTCCCTTCTCTGGCTTCTCTTCCTTGCTGTAATGAAAACCTGGTTGGACTGATTATCAGCAGTGGAGAAGTTGATGAGTCACTGTCTTGTAGAGCAGCGCAATTTTGTGTGGAGCACTGCACCGATCTGCCTACCCATCTCGGGTGAAGATTTATTTATGGTGCTCTCCAAAGTGATACTGTAATATCCTTTTCTAGCCCACATTCCCTCTGGTGCCTGCTCACTACAAGATTTCTTTCTTTTTTTTTTCCCAATGTGTTAAATAAGATTAGAGCATATTGAGGTTGAAGGGAGCAGGATATTGTAGGATTTTTATCATCAAATTACTACTTTAAGCAAACTGGAACTCTGATCAATTATGTAGAGCAGTGTACTCATCCTGGCCTCGATGTCCTCTCTTCTCTCAAAGCTGCAGCAAGATTCAGTGAGGATCCAGAGGTTACCCAAGGTAAAGGTAGAAAACATATTGGTGTGAACAGCTGCTCCTGGTGCTGGCTTCTTCACTCTCAGGGAGAGTTCAGAGGCAATAGATATGTCTCAGTGAAGCATTTCTCCTGCTTGGTAAGCCGTGCTTCACTAATGTACTCATCTTCCAGGAGGCTATTTTCAGTTTATGCCCATTCCAAAAAATGAGAGCACATCTCTCCACTCCTCCCCAGCCTCATTCCTCTGCCTGTGAGGGGCTTCAGGGGCTGGTGGAGACCTCTGGTGCCTGCAGGACAATCTGGGTAATTTGCCATCTTCTTTGTCAATGCAACATGAGAAAAATGATCTGCTGAAGGTGTCTATGGCAGGCAGAGCTGGCTGGCCACCAGTTTCTCCTCATCTGTTGCAGTTGTGAATGTGGCCAAGTCAGATTTAATTTTGATATAAAATTAGAGTGTGTTTAGAGGCAAATTCAGTGAGTTGCCTGGAAGGGGACCTGCATTGCCCTCAGCACTGCTAAGTTTAGACTGTTAAGTGCAAGTGATAAAGTGGTACCTCCCCTGCTTCATAAGTCTAACATCTCTCTATCTACAGTGGGCTGGTGGATGCATGGTGGTGATACTCCTTTCACCTCCCAAAATACTAAATTTGCCTAATTTTGACTCATGCCATCCTTTGGTGAATATACAGAGGCTATTCAATCAATCTGTTCAGACCCAAAAAGTTAAGCCAGAGGGGCAGCAGTGAAATGGTTAACAAGAAGGGCAGGGGAGCACAGAGAGATGGGGATGGAAGGGAGATGAAACGGGATTATCCAGGACAAGTTGTTTCGTTTGCTGCAGGGGGATGAGTCACGGGTGATGGTGGCTAATGTAGATTTCCAGAGATGAGCATCTTGTTGTCTGGGTGAGATTTTCGATGGAAAATATGGTTTAAATGTGGACTAATGTCAAACGATGCAACTGGGACAGTAAAGTGCATATGTTAAACTGCACAGCTCTGCAGCCGGCCACACGGTGAAAGGATTGATGGGTTATTTATTGCAGATTATATGACAAGGGAAGAAATCTGGCTCATCAGGGGCCAGGGAAATTAAATGTTATTCTCCTGTCACAGTAGGTGCTGAAATCAGTGTGTTACCTCCTCTTACCTCTTTTGATGAGCATGCAAAGCAGCCTGTTGCTGGCTGGGTAAGGCCAGCTTTGTAGAGCTGTAGCTGACTAATTTTAAGGGCAGCAAAAAAGATTTCTGGTTATGAATTCCAGAGTATAAAATATTTTCTGCATGGATCAGGAAAGATGACATCCCTGCCAGCTAAAATATTGATTACCCATTACGGAAGTGTTTTTACATCAAGAGAGCTTCTTTGAACCATCAGATAATGGTGCTACTAGAAGTGTGATACTGAAGCAGATCTGACTATGTTTTTTCCTATTTTGTGCAAAATTTTGACTTCTCTAAGTTTCAGGAGAGGTCACCAATTTACACTCCTATAGGGTTTGACCCTGTTTCTGTGTCATGCAGTTCTGTGCCATTATGTGAATACTATGCTCTGCTTCCCTGGGGACATGTAACAGCATTTATCAAAGTCCAAACACACATGTTGGGAATGTGTTAGCCAGAGCAGATTTAGTCCTGTGCTTAGCATCCCTTCAGCAATACTGCTCCCCAAACCCTTCTTAGATCCTTAAGCCTGGTTATGGTGAGGGTTCTGCACACACGGTCAGTGCCCTTGGTGGCTGATTGAGCTGACCCAACTTTGAGGACAATAGTAATTTCTTTGTTCATTTGCTAACATCTATTGGTGTATGCCAGTCACAACTGAGGTGTCTTCATCCAAAGTATGCCAAACTCTAACACCTAAAATCCAGGCCTAAAGTGACTTGGCTCATGACCATGCCCTTTGGGGACCATTGCTTATACAAGTGACTAACGGTGATAGCACACGTGCTGTGGCCTTCCATGCCTGTATATCTGTTAGATTTTGGCAAGAGTGCTGAGCACTGAGGTAGTCTTATGACCATCCTTGATGTGTTATGTGGTGCAGATAAGTGTTGACAAGTTCCTAAGCAGGTGGAGCTGGGGAGATGTGGCTGATGCTTTTCCAGTGGAGGCACAGGCTAGGAATCTAAATCTACTCTGTGGTAGCACAGCTAAGTCTTTATGTGGAAACCGATTTCTTTTTACTGGAGAGACATTTATTCTACTATAAAGAACTTGTTGGCTCATACCTGATAATGGGGTTCATTGCTTTCAGCTTATAAAAATATTATTTCTATATCAGCAAAGATTAAGAACCTGAGTCTGTTCCTACTGAGACAGCTGCGAGGTTACCAAGCACTCAGCATTATGTGATTTGGTAAATCTGAATGAGATCAGCAGTCGTTGTGGAGAGCAGCCTAAAAACCACCACAGACAAGGCGATCTGGATGCAAGCTGAAGAGATGGGACACAATCCTTTATTCAAGACACAGTCATATGGGGAGGAGGCAGGACATGGGCAAAAAGCAAGGCTAACAGCTTAGGAGACAATTGGGCTGTGGCTGACTGGAAGGAGAATTTTGTGATTTAAATGCTATTGGATTGGGGTTCTGCTCCTAGTTCTGCTGCAGGCTCACAGGATCCTGCGTTTGCTATTGATGCTCTCCCCTGCTCAGCCTTGTCTCTGCTTCAGAGCTGCTGAAGTACAGGGTTGGCCATATGGGGAGCAAAATGTTTTGCTGAAGACTTTGAGCTCATTGCAAAAACAGGCAATGGTTGAGAGAGGGATCTGGCAGCAAGGCTGGTTCCTACAGTATCTGCAGCTATATATGCATATATATGTATTTATATCGCTGTGTCTGTGTAGCTGTAAGGTTGCCATTCCTGCCTCTTCCTTTCACAGAGCTGGAAGTGCTTTTTAGGAGGTGATCGGGGAGGTAGAAGCGTAGCTGTGCCCTCACCTTCTCCACCTTGATCTCTCCTGATGTCTCTGGCTGGCCACGGACAGAAGATGAGGGGAGCCGCACCAAGGTCTCCAGCAGGAAAAAGTATTGTAAAGCAAGGAGTTGGTTGACTGTGATCATCTAGCAGATGATCTTTTGAAATATCCCTGGTATGTGGTAGACCCGTATTGGGAAAATAGATCAATTGCCTGCTCAAAAGGCAGTATTTGCCAGCAGGTTTTTAAAGTGTCTGAGTCAGTGTCCTGCACGTGGGGAGCTTCTGGGTTTCCTGATGCAGCCCCCATGGCCAGTGAAGCCCAGCAGCACAGGAGCCAGCACTGGTCTTTACAGCTGGTCAGTCTTCCTGACACTGCTTAGCAACACTGTTGGAGGGGCTGAAACCTTTCACACAATGACCTCAGGAAGCTCAAAGTCATTCATGCTTGTGTTATGCACGTGGAAAGCTCTCTAGGAGCAGAGTTTGCTGTGGAAAAGGAAAGGGAAAGGAAGGGACAGATGGGAAAGAATCATAGAATGGCTTGGGTTGGAAGGGACCTCAAAGATCATCTAGTTCCAACCCCCTGCCAGGGCAGGGACACCTCCTACTAGACCAGGTTGCTCAAGGCCCCATCCAGCCTGGCCTTGAACAGCTCCAGGGATGGAGCATCCACAACACCCCTGGGCAGCCTGTTCCAGTGTCTCACCACCCTCAGAGTCAAGAATTTACTTCAAATTTCCAATCTAACTCTACCCTCTTCCAGTTTGAACCCATTACCCCCTGTCCTATCAAGGAAAGAAGGAGGCAGGCAGGAGAAGATAAATAAGGCAAATGCAGGACGGACTTGGAACCAGTGGTGGCCAAACCTGCCAGCCAGAACATGCCAGGAGAAAGCAGAGGTCATGATCAGCCATCAAAACATCCCTGGTATCCCATGCAGGTCAAAGACAGACAAACAAAATAGAATGCTAACTGACTTCATGTCATCCCAGGAGCCTCCAGCACAGCATCATCAGCTGTAGCATGCCATAGGCTGACCTCCTCTACCCTCAGTCAGACTTTGTCCTCTTTTGGTTTGGAACCCCTCTCTCAGATGGGTCAGAGAAGATCAAACTGCCAGGAGCCAGAGTGTGTAGGGCTGGACAGGCCATGTTGGCCATGTTTTGCATGGCCAGGAGTGAAAATGAATGTGCCATGACTCTGCAGCCCAAACACGAGAAAATGTGGGAAGCTCTGTCCTTAATTTGTCAGTTGGGCAGAGCTCTTGTGACGTGAGGAATGGCAGGTGACAGCCTGTGGCACAGCCACCATTAGGGAGGAGGACAGTGTGTGCATGTGCCCAGCCCTGCTCCCTCAGACATACCAGGAAGGATCTGCTGAATAAGCTGTTTGACTGCAAAAGTCAGTGAAATAGTAATTCTGGCAAAGAGCACGTTTTCTGGAAATCAATTACCTAAAATTCAACCTCCAGCTGGGTAAGGTCCTGCAGATCCCAGTGCAGTGTTTGTGTTGCCTGATGGATTTCTTACGTTGGGGATTGTTCTCTCCTTGTTTTAATTACAGCCACTTTCAACAGATGCAGCAAGGAACACCCTTTAAAACCAAGTCAAGCAGCTCTTCCCCATGCACCTTTCAAGTATTGGCAATAAGGCCATTGATCTTGCCACCTTGTCACATCCAGAGATCATAAAACGAGTCTCGTGCTTAAGTGGATTATGTAGTTTTGCTCAGTGGCTTCATGTGGAGAGCAGAGACCATGAGCCAAGATTTCTGGTTCCCTGCATTGCCTGTTGGCAATGGCCAGGCTCTTCCACAGCCTGTGACATGGCCACCTGCTTTGTTATTTGGTAGAAAGTGAGGACCTTCCTAGGAGCTTGTCCTGGATCCCTCCCACAGAGCTGGACTTCTTCCCTCTTTATTCCTTTCCTGTTTTCTTTATATGCTTCAACTCTGCAGAATGCAAGTGGAAAGATGCTGCGCAGATGAGCTAAGACATTGCAGCTTGTGTGTGAATCCTTCTGGACTCTTGGCATGACCTCCTGCAGGGGCCAGGAGATGAGTAGATGGTTTCATGCCATGGTATAAAATGTGCAACATGTCCTGCAAACAAGAAGAGGTGGCTTAATTCCCCTATTAGGGAAGTGGAATCCCCACTTCAGTAAGTGCAGATATTCAGACCTTGTTATGCTGTTACCAAAAAAAAGAAAAGTAGATTACCAGAAAATGCACAAAAGTGCATTGGAAGCAGCAAAAGTGCAGTGGTAGGACAATGCAGAATACCAGTGGAGAGTTAAATCTGGAGAGCTAGCCCAAGGGATGAGTAAAAGGGCTTGTGCTACCTGGCTACAAAAATTTAATGGCTGTACAAATGGCAGAAAGAGGGGAATGATTTGGCTTAGTCAAAGGGCATTGCACTTAGCAGTAATGGGGGGAAATTATGGGAGGTTAAAATCCAGGTTGAGTACAGTACAAATTTGCAGTCAGATGTGTTAGTCTAGAGAATAACCCCCCATGGAGATGTGTGGCACTTGGTTGGCATTTTGTAACTAGGTAAGTGTGTGCACAAAAGGGATAAGGACGAGTGGATATCTGGAGAAGGGAACAGTGTGTGAGCAAGTCTGTTGAGATATGAGTGCATGTGAAGCTGTCTTGCGAGGACCCATGGGTATTTTGCCCATAAATAATTGAAGAGAAGAGCTGGGAGAATCCAGAGGGATGGCTTCTCATGCAACTATCCCAAGAAAGACTCTTCTGGGAAAAGTCACAAATCAGCAGAGTTTATTGGGAGATTTTTATGTCCAGTGCTTGTTTTTCAGAGATACCACCACCTTTTCCATGTAGTGATGGACATGCACCACTACTCCCAGTTTGTGGAGATAGTAAAGAGAAGACTCGGAAGGCCAAGACTCTGTAGTCACTTAATTGGTGAGCAGCTGATCTGAAAAAAAATTATTATTTATTATCATTTAGGCTTTTCTCGTGTACCATATCTGAAGCTCATACCTTTTTTTTTCCCCTTTCCAGTCAGTACTGGAACCTACTGTACAAAAGTGCTGCTGCAAAGCTGTCTCTTGGAAAGGGGGCTCCAGCCAAATCAGAAGAAAGATTGTACCTGTCAGATTTACATCCCGACTTCTAAGATCTTTTTTTAAATGCTTTTAAAAAATATTTGAAGCTGTAGATGGTTCTCCTGACCCAAAGAAGAAAGAAATGTCTGAGGTCTTTACAGCAATCACACTGACAACTTCATCTAGGAAACAGCAGCTTTCCTGTTGTTATACCCAGTATGAGGGAGCTGCTGTATCCTAAATTGACAGAAAGTCACGAAGTTCATGTGCTCATTCATTTATTTTTCATCCACACACTGAACAGGAGGCAGCCAACAGCTGTTCCACCAGGACCCAGGGAGGGAGGGAACGGCTGCAAATCAGGGATTACAAATAAGTCCCTTGTCCTGTTGGAAGTGTAGCAGAATTTCCAAGTGAACAAGTCAGAGAAAGAGACATCTGTAATTGTTAAAGAGCCAGTTCCTAGCTAAGAAGTTGGTCTAGTGAAGAGTCAGTCTGGAGCTCCAAAGAAACTTTTTTAAGGCTGCATATCTTGGAGCAATTGTGAATTTATCCAGAGATAGAGAAGTCCAGTGGTGACGAGGGACTTTACATTTTTGTTTCTTTCCTTGCTCATTTGATTGTCCTGTTTTTTCTTAGCATCACATACAAGACAGGCATTTTCCCAATGTCTTTAAAGCTCCAGGATCCAGCTCTGCTCATTCTTCCTTTTGTATGTATTTAATATGTGCAAGCAGAAGTTGGTTGATGAAATATGCTACTGAACTGAATGAGCCAATCACAGGAGAAAATGGATTTATTTTTCTCCTTAATGATGATTTAGATAAGTAGGCAATGACTTCTGGAGGATTTTGTATTGAGATCATGGAGTTACAGGCAGCTATCCTTCCATAGTTCACCTGAAAGCCTCAGCCCTGGAACTAACGTGTCATGTTCATATGCTTTGGCTTCTTGATACTGATGATGTTATGCAATGAGATGCTTTTGGAACTTGGAACTAAGCAGCCACCATGAACTTGGTGTTCAGAGATCCCATATTGATTACCAGACCCACAAATGTCAGTAAAAAAGTACTACCTAAGCACCCCACTTCTAAACCTGAACAAAACCATGGAGCCATGTCCTTCCTCTCAATCTGTGTGTGGTTGATGACAATGAAGGAGGTGGTATCTCTCTTACCTGAGGCTCATGTTTGAGCACAGTAGTATCCAGATTAGAACCTGGAAAGACAGCGTCTTCAAGTCCATGAGCATATAAAGGTGCTAGCATGATGTTGATGTGAAGACAGGCATTGACATCCATGCAGCTGGGTGCAGCACTGCTCAGATACCTGCTGCAGTGTGATGGTTGGTGGTTGGTATCATGGCCAATAGGCCAAGGCTTTAACCATCTACACAATAATAGGTTAAAGAAAAGCTATGTAGAGTTAAGACTTCCAGGACTGGCCATTGAAGAGGATATACAACGTGCAGTGCCATGTCCCCAGATCTGTATATGGCTATACCTGACACCCTTTATGGTTTAACTTAACTTACACACTTCACAGAAGCAAATATCTTACACATGCAAACAGCAAGATCTCCTTCCTGTCTGAGATGGGATTTTTTTCTAAATTGGTTAAGGCCAATTGCCTGTGCTTCCTGATAAGCTAAATAACTGCAGTTGGGATCATCTACATGGAAATTTCCATAAGCCCCTTGCGGAGAAGCCAATAACCAGCTGTCAAGCAATGAACCTCAGCCCACACACCCAACCAGGATGGCTGCTAAATGGGTGTGGGGGGAGTGATAACTCCACATCCACATCCGACTCGTGCCTCTGTGTGACAGCAGAGTTGCAGGGCTGCATGGCTGCTTCCACAGTGGGCTTGGGCTGCTTCAGGGTGCATGTCCCAGCTATGCAAGAAGCTCCCAGGTGGAGATATGGGAACTGCTGTTGTTGGACTGCCCATAAATTCAGCCCACTAGGGGTGGAGAGGATGTCTCCTTCATTTGGTCACCATCCCTTTTTCAGTGTGGAGGTGGAATGAAATGCTTGTGATCTTCAGTGTTGGGTTATTGTAGCTCTTCCTTGGTGGCCAGCAGTCTCCCATGATTGATAGCATTTTTGTCACTCATCAGCTCTGCAGCAATATGAGTGTTTTTTTCAGTTTTGTTCTTTCTTTGCTTGAAATGTAGGCAAGTGTCTCCTGTTCCCCTTACACTATTCCGGGAGTAGTAGAGATGGTGTATTTGGAGTATTTAGAGTAGAAGTTTACAATTATCTAATCTGCATCTTGAGAGAAGTAATGTATGTCATTCAGGGGTATAAAGAGTTGCTTTGTTATTATTTTATTAAAAGTGCATTTTTTGGTAAAGGGGATCCTTAGCCAATAATCAAATAAGAGAAGCTGCAGATCATTAGGAAAACAATAAAGGATCAGACTAATGACTCTTAGGGCCTCATTTGCTCTCCAGTTAATTAAACAGACAACACAGATGCTGCTGCTGTTAATAATATCATTCAATTACTGTGCTGCTAAGTATTATGGTCCCTAGGAAACCATTACCCAGTGCTGATTGAGAAGGGGAACTGTGAAGGGCTACTTAGGGGACAATAAACCATGTCTCTGTTGAAAAGGGGGCTGAAGGCAGTGTTTACTGGAGGCACTGGGTGCTCTAGTAGGTGCAGGGTTGTTTGAGGCGATGGATGAGCTGAAGGGCTAACCTGAGAAGTTAGGCTCTTACCCCAGGTCTGCTAAGGAAGCTCAGAGTGGTTGGTCAAGGGTCAACAAGAGGAATTTCTCTGAAGAAAGGGCTGGGGAGGAAGGCCCTTTGCTTATGGAAAGACAAGAGTGTGTGTGTATAGCAGCCAGGAGATGGATGGTGAATAAAAAGGAGCTGGAAATGGAAATGAATGTATCTCAACACCCCAGAGTATACTAAGCATCTCTCCGAGGGGAACAGGGGATATCATAAAAGCCTCATTGAGCAGTGCAGGTAATAGATTCACTTGTGTGGTATTTCTACAGCCCTAGTTTGAAGGTGAATGTAAAATTGAGGGCTGGCAGTAGAAGACCTCATCTCAGCCCTTGCGACTTTATCAAATCCAGCTTTCTCATCCCAGGCATTGCTGTGACATGGGCTGATGAGCTGCAGGAGCTCAGCACAGTGTGGTCCCAGGTGACTCCTGCTCATGGCAGAAACCTGCTTCCCTCGGCATCCCGGGAGAGTGATGCACAAGGGTGTGAGAGGGCAGAGGAGAGATGCTGAAAGGAAACCAGGGCCATCCCCAGAGTCCCGATGTCTTCCCGCACCATTTCCTCTGTCCCAATCTGTTGGGTATCCCTCCTTTCCTCCACAAGGGCCAGAGATGCTCATTTTTTTCCTCCTTTTTTCTGTGTTTGCTTGTGCAAAAGGAGCTTTTGTAATATTTATCTATGCTCTGGTAGCAGCTAGAGACCCTGACCAGGGGTGCAAAGGGACTTGTATGCTATGATGCTCAAGCTGACAGGTGCCATCAGTCTGGGGTTATGGTCTATGTGCTTGGTCCTTTCAGCTGTTCTCTGGTCCCCAGGAAATGCCTTAGGTCATGGTCATAATAGCTTAAGTGATATGAAGAAATGTGTTAGAAAATGCTTGGCAGTAGCTCCATGTAAGAAAACCTCTCCTGCGTGGCTGCATTGACATTTAGAGCACAATGCTGAGGAGTTTGCCTCTGGACCAGGCTGCTTCTTTGTGGGTTCTCAGGATGAGGTTGTGTCACAGCAGTGAGGGCTGTGCTGCCACATGGGGACACCAACCTGCGTTGTCACTGGCTTTGCTGGTTGCAGTGGGATCCTTTACTGGCTTCTCCTGGAACTCTGCATCAAGATCAGGATTTCAGTTTGCATGTAAGGGCTAAAAAGATGTGTGTTCATGCATGGATTTGCTTGTGATACAAAATAATTCAACCCCAAATGAGTAGGAGGGAATTGTATTCACTTCTGAAAGATGCTCTGGGGAAAGTGGTCCATTTTCTTTAAAGCTTAATTTAAAAAAATAGCTATACCTTTTTTTTCCTAAACTTGCCTTTATTCATTCAGATTCTCCTTTGCCGCTATCTTAACATATTATGCCAAAATAATTTCAAATGGCTTTAATCCCACAGACATCTGTGCCCCCATGAAGTCACAGAATCACAGAGTGGTAGGGGTAGGAAGGGACCTCTGGAGATCGTCTAGTCCACCCCCCTGCTAAAGGGGTAATGTCTGAGCACCTCAAATCCAGAATGCAGAGACTGTTCTGGCCCCTGGGACTTGTAGCATGATCTGGAAATTAGCATCTCTTTGCCCTTCGGCCATGAGCAAGGTATGGACTTGGACACTGGGATCTGAGACCTGGGTGTGCACCAACATCTTGCCAGCCCTTGGACTGGAAGAGGGCCATGAAAGACCAAGGCCAACCCAGATGCGGTGGTGTTGCTAAGAGATGGACCTGCTACTTTGTTCTCAGACTAGGACCATCCAGATGTTTTCAGCAGCTCCAGCTCACAGGGTTTATGTAGCACCTCTTTCTTTAGAGTAGGAAAGTGTCTTGGTGGCCAAGACACTGCAGGTTCCTTGGCCCAAGGCAGTGGCCAAGGACAGCACAGTATAAACAGAACCTCTTAGGAGCGTCTTAGCACCATGGTGAACTTGGGCAGAGAAAAGTTTAAACAGGAGGATACAGTGAAGCAGCAAAGGAAACTTGGGCTGAGTTCTGTGCTTAAAACTTGGTAAATTGGGACTAATGTGAAGCAGGGGAATTAAATGCAAGAACAGCCCAGGCCCTTGTGATCACCACTGCTGAGAAGGGAGATTTATTGGGAATGAAATAATTCTCCGGTGTGCTTTGATGTAAGCAAAGCATCTCCTCGTTTCTGTACAGTTTGTCTCTGCTGGCACTGACTGGTTGAAAGGCAGCTCCAGATCTTCATGTCAGCAGAACAAGGTTCATCTACACTCTTGTGGTCACTTGGGGTGTGTGAGAGGTGGGAAGGGGCTGGTGTGGCAAATGCGAGCAGGGCTGGGTCCCTGCTCTGCGTCTGGGGAGATGGAAACCTTTCCAAGACACTGTTTTCCTTGTGTTTCACTTCTTTCCCAGCCCCCTGGAAAGGGGCTGTCAGTCTGTGCCCCCAAAGACTCCAACCTCCTATATTGTCAGGGGTACTTGGTGACCATCCAGAGCTTCCCAGTGATCCCATTTTAATTTTTGGTAACACCCTCCTTTATTGTGGATGTGTTTGTGACTTACTAGTTGGTAACAAAGCTGGTTAAAAGGCTGGAAGGAATGTGCTATGAGGAGCGGTGAGGACTTTGGGCTTGTCTAGGTTGGAGAAAAGGAGACTGAGGAGCTCTTGATATCCAGCGATGGGATGCATGGGAATGGTTCAAAACTGTGCCAGGATAGGCTTAGACTGGACACTAAGAAGCATTTCTTTACTGAGAGGGTGGTCAAGCACTGGAACAGGCTTGCTAGAGAGGTGGTTGATGCCCCAAGCCTGTCAGTGTTTAGGATGCATTTGGACAATGCCCTTAATAACATGCTTTAACTTTTGGTGAGGTCTGAATTGTAAGTACAGTGGGAGGAGAAGTCCTGAAATTTAGGTTATGTTCAGCTGGACATCAAGAAAAATAAGTCTATGTGGTCAACATCTTTATTATGTTCCTATTAATTCAGTAGGATGTAATGGAACAGAAGTCTCATTTCTTTATTAAAGTGATATGAGGAAACTGAATGATTTTTAAGCTAGAAAAGGGTAGATTTAGGTTGGACGTTAGGAAAATGTTCTTTATTGTGAGGGTGGTTGATCCCTGGGACAAGTTTCCCAGGAAGGTGGTGGAGGCCCCATCCCTGGAGACATTCAAGGTCAGGCTTGATGGGGCTCTGAGCAACCTGACCTAGTTAGAGATGTCCCTGCTTATTGTAGAGGGGTTGGACTAGATGACCTTTAGAGGTTCCTTCCAACCCAAATCATTCTATGATTCTATGAACTGGTCAGGCAGTTGGACTAGATGTTCATTGTAGGTCCCTTCCAACATGAATTTTCTTTCCTATTCTATTCTCTCACTGGCATCGCACTTTGAGGAGCTCCATCTGTGCTTGCAGGGACGGGACCTTTCTGCAGCAAGGCTTTGGCTTTGGCATCTCTGCCAGTTGCCCAGCCAGCACCCCGAGTCTGCAGCCTGCTGAGATCTGTGGATCTCTGCCCCTGCCCCAGCTGCTCCTTCCTCTGATGTTTCTTCACTTGTTATTGTACTGAAGACTTGTCTCGCTCATAAGGTGCCACAGACATCTCTTTAACCACGGTGATAAAACACAGCCATTAACTCTTTC
Organism: Brachypteracias leptosomus; assembly: GCA_013401335.1. Taxonomy (NCBI): domain Eukaryota; kingdom Metazoa; phylum Chordata; class Aves; order Coraciiformes; family Brachypteraciidae; genus Brachypteracias; species Brachypteracias leptosomus. Next base: position 34,443 of record VYZX01014592.1, on the reverse strand, counting down.
TGGGCTGATCCTCTCCCATCCCACACAACGTGTTGACATTTCTTATTTAGTCCTTCAGCAGTCCTCATTTTCACCAGGGATTCCCTGTGGGGCATGTTAATTAATCTCTCCGGAGCACACCAAGAAACACACCTGCAATTTTTCTTCCTTTTTTTTTCTCCCTTTCTTTAGTTAGTTCTGGTGTAGGTATATTTGATTTCTACATTTGAGGATGTGCAGAGTTGTTAAGGACTTGTTACCAGTTCTCTAAGCCAGTTACTGGTCTCTATCAGGACTTTGCCTGAGCATTAAGTAACCTCCTTTCAGCTCAAAACCAAAGCAACATATTCTTCTAGTCTATGGCTCATCCTGCCCTTGTTCCCTCACTACCTTCTTTCTTTACACATCCAGAGAACCCTCTTCTATTTCTTTTGGTGTTCACCAGACAGTTCTCATTTTACTCCTACATATAGACACTTAGACATGGATTCGTTGATTTACCCTTTTCCCACTTCTTTTGAATATCCCTGTCAATTCTTCCTTTGCAATAAGTATTATTGTAATCTTGCAATATGTTGCAAGGAGCATTGTAATCTAATCCTGGTGTTCTTTGTGTATTTGTCATGGAGAAATTATCATTCCTTTGTTCTTTGTATCAAGTGATTCATTTCCTAATCCCTTTAATTTATCACCATTGTGCTTTGGATATTGAGGACTTGGATACTTGCTTTTGCTTATCCTTCTTTTTAATTTAAACAGTACGGTGAACACGTGTTCAAACACTTTCCATAGTGTCCTCACTGTTCATCTAAACCAGGTATAAAATAGGATTGCTTTTTGCTGGCTTTGATGCTATTACAGGGGGATGGGAGATCTATTGCCTATTACATCCAGGAAGGATGGAGCTCAAGTATGGCTAGTAACAGTAATTGTCCACTTGCCATCTAGAAAATTGCAAAATGACACATTTCCCAGTATTATTTATTTTTCTAATAATTTCCCAGAAATCTCTTGTCATGTCTGGATCCCGTGGCAGATATCTGTAACAGCTTCCCAGAAAATGAATTGTGTTCAGTTGGATCCTGTTAGAACCATGGTCTCATCCTTATGAGCTACTGTGTTACTCACCTGCAGTGCAGGTTTTGCTTTTACAGCTTTTATTTCTCTCTCAGATCATATCCCCCAGTACTATGTACTGATCGTATCATGTTCCTGTTATCACAGAAATACTATTTCACATCTGGCACCAGGAGTTCTTGTTCTTCCAAGCATTCACGTCCATTTTCCATGGGCAAGTTTTCCTCATATTTTTATTACCTTCTCACTTCCTCTTGTTCTCTCACCTTTCTCTTTCTTTGTATCCCATTTTCTCTTTTTCACCCCTTCTCTCTGCTCATCTCTTCTTTTTTCATACCCTTTCCCATCTCATTTTGCTTTTTTTTTCACCTTTCTCTTTTTCTCCTTTTGCTACAAAATTGCCCCCATGTCCTTATAAATCCCTTATAAGTCCCTGCTTTAGGTTAGCCTGAAAAAGAATGGCAGGGAACCATGTTTAGAGGCATTTAAGATTGTCTTAGTCTATAAAATATGGAGCATGCTCAAATATCTGCCTCTGCTCATGTCCCAGTATGTCAGCAAGAGTTAAACTATCAAGATCGGTGCAGTTTGAGGCTTGTGTGCACATGGGATTGCTCAAAGCCCTGCAGGTAATGACACTTGTTATCTCTGTTGGCCACGTTTAACTGTTTTGCTTGTATTCCTAAATCCTGGTGATTTTTAGACTGAACTTCCCACTCCAGGATGCAAGTGGAGAAGGGAGAGGATGGGTCCAATCTGGAAAATGGGGGAGAAGGTGTAAAAACTGAGTAATGACCAGGAGGATGGCATGAGAAGAGGTATTGAAGGTGGAGTTGGGGAAAGTTAAGAAGGTTTACAGGGAACTGTGGTGGTCAGGATGGCATAAGAAGGGCCATTGGATACTCAAATGGTGCTGGAGGTGGCACACTGGCCAAGACAAGCTCCAGATCTGTGCTGCATTGCATTTCTGCATGTAAGGGGAGTGAAGAAAGGGGGGCACAAAGCAAGGAGGAGCAGATGTATGAAGAGAAAGGCCTGGGAAGTGACTGAGAGTTATGAAAGGTACAGAGTGAACAAGAGGTGGAAGAGGGGCACCCCTGATCCCTCACACCTGGTTCATAGCCACTGTTCTCCCTCTACACCAAGTTCCACTTGGTCTCTGAGGGATGCCAGCACCACCTTGCCTGCTGCACCCTATGAACACTGCCCAGCTGAGGCTTCAGTGCTTGCTCCTGGATCAGCATCAGCAGCTCTGGAGCAGCCCTGGCAAGAGCAGCGAAGCAACAGGGTGAGCTGCTGGCAAGCTGCTCTCCTTAAAAAAACAAAGCAACAACAAAAAATTATATACATAAGAAAAGGAAAATGAAGCAATGATGGGTTGGGCAATTAAGCTAAAAGCATTTCGGAGTGTAATCCAGCTCTCTCTATCAATAATTCAGGAGTCCAAGATCAGTATAATTGATTGAACACCTTCCACAGTAGTCAGCCACTAATAAGACAAATGAAATGTCTTTTTTATTGTCAAATCTCCATCTCACATTTGCACAGGCAAAATCCTGCAGGGCTTTTCATTTGAGGAGCTTGGGTATTTGTTCTTTTGATGGAGATGAATTAAGGGCCAGCGTCTGTTTTAACAGCAGTAAATGAAGCTGGTCTGCTCCTTTGGCTGGGGGTGGGTGCAGAAACAGAGCTATGCTGAAAAGGATTCACACATAAAACCTGTGTGGGTCATCAAAAGTTGAACCCAGTTCCCAGAGGATGTATTATCACTGTGTAATGATTTGAGTGCCTAGGACACTTGGCATTGACAGACTCCAAAGGACTACAAGTCTTACCCTAAAGACAGTGTCTCTTGCCTCCCTTCTTCTGAAGAAGAACCACTCAATTCTTCCTAAGTGGAGGGAGATTGCCCCAGCAGGATGGAGCTTGTGGACACCAGCACCCATTGCTAATCAAAAGCTGATTTGGAGAAGAGTTGAGGCTTGAGTTACTACTGGTGTATTTACAAGCGTCTGTCTGCACGATGAAAATCTGTGTGTGAGCAAAGTTTCTTCAAGCCCAGTTGCGCTAACACAATCCTCTCGTACACACAGAGGCTCCAGGACTGGATTTTCAACCAAAAATAAATCAAAGTGCCTCCTCTGGGGCATCCTGCTGACTTAGATGAGCCGAAGATCCAGGCCTGGGGTGAGGGAGCAGCTCTGGTTATGATGTGTACGTATGTGTTTAATTAGGAGAAGCACAGGCTGTGGGCAAGCTCCAGAGCCCCCACCGAGTTCACCTCTTCACTGGGAGGGCACAAGTTACTTTCTGAGCAACCTGAGGTCTGGAGAGCTGGTGGCAACTTCCCTCATTTGCTGTTATTTCATCTGCTTCCCTGTGGCTTGACTGGGGAGGGGCGGGAGGAAGAGAAATGCCTAAGAGGTTTCATTTTGCCTGTATTACCTCTGAAACATATGATGTGTTTGAGTGCTTGATCTAACCAAGGAGTAGTTGTTTTACTTCCTAATTTAATAACTTCATGATATCTGTCTCCTCTTAGCTTTGCTCTAGCTTGACTGTGCAAATGCCATTTAATTGTGTTCTTGTAAAACTAAAGGCTGGTAGGTCTGCCAAGGGTGGCTAACTTCATAATGCACCATGCCAGAATTAATCTTGACTGCTAAGATAAGGCTAATGGTTTATAGTTGGCAATTAGGGTCATAGAACAAATGTTGTATAGGGTAGTTATAGGCTATGAAGTTCTTTTAACTATTCTGCATTGCCTAAGGAGGCAAGTGTTTGATGTAGTCAAGACAGAGGAGAAGAAGGGGCAGATGGGAATGAATGAAAATGGGCAAGAGAGAGCTGGGAAATAGGATCAAAAAAAGGAGATAATAGCAAATGAAAATAAATAGGGTGAAAGCATGAGAATGACATGGGAGTGGCATAGAGGTGGAGCAGGGGAAGAACATGGATATGGCCAACAAGAAGGGAGGGAGTTTGGAAAAGAAATATGGAAAGTAAGTGATGGGAGAAATAGGCTAGTGAGTACAGAAGTCTATCTGAGATTCAGGGTAGTCAAAAGAAGTTGGTTTTTTTTCTCTCTTGAAGGCTATTTTCAGCTTCTCTGTCTTTAGGCCACGTACCATCTATCTGCCTAGTAAGAAAGCAACTTGGTTAACTAGTAGATGTGCTGATGCTTACTGGAGCCTTTTCTCTGGGACAGGTTCTTTCAAGCTGAGAGCTGGTCCTCTGCAGAGATAAATAAAACATTGTCAGGTTTATAATTCTGCTGCTGCTACACAGCCAGGGAGCCAGAAAGTCTTCAGGACTCAGCTTCAGCCTCAGTGTGAGCACTTGAAGCTGGTGACAACAGCTCCATCAAACTGCTCACAGTTTTGCAAAGCAAATGAGACTCATCAGCAAATGAGGTAGCAAGTCTCTAAGTGGAGTTGTTACTTCCAAGACTTAACAAGCAAGCAAGTAAAAAATAGCTATTGATCGGTATTGGGTTTATGTAGCAAGGTTTTGGTAGCCAGGGGCTGCAGGGGTGGCTTTTGTGAGAAGACACTAGAAGCTGCCCCTGTGTTGGGCAGAGGCAGCTCCAGCTGGCTCCAGGATGGACCCACTGCTGGCCACAGATGAATCCATCAGTGATTCTGGTGGCAACTTTATGATGTATTATTTAAGAAAGGATAAAAAATGCCATGTAGCAGCTGTGAGAGAGGAGTGAGAATGAGAGATTCCCCTGCAGCCCATGGAGAAGACCATGATAAAGCAGGTTGTCCCTCTGCAGCTCATGGAAGTCCATGGTGGAGCAGATACTGTGCTGTGGACTGACTACAACCCCCATTTCCCATCCCCCTGTGCCAGATGTGGAGGGGAGGAGGAGATAGAAGAGTTGGGAGTGAAGGAGGGAAGTTGAGCCTGGGAGGAAAGGAGGAGTCGGGGGAAGAGGTTTTTAGTTTTGGGTTTGTTTCTCACTATCCTACTCTGTTATTAGTTAGCAGTAAATTAAATTAATCTTCCCCAAATTGAGTTTGTTTTGCCCATGATGGTAACTGTTGAGCATTCTCCCTGTTCTTACCTCAAGCCACAAGTTTTTCCATCCTACTTTTTCCCCTGTCCCATTGATGGAGGGGAAGTGAGAGAGCAGCTGATGGCCAGCCAAAGTCAACCCACCACATGATATTATATGTTTTGATTCCCAGAAACATGCAGCTGAGGAAACTTGACTTCCCCAAATCTATGCTACTATCCTTACTGAGAGTCCAAAATCAAGCATGTGTCTGCAACTACTCCAATCCCAAACTAAGGAGCGTGAGGTGATACCACACTGGAAATACAGGGTGTGCATGGGATCTGTAGTGCAATGGACAGTTATTGTGTCTTACATCAGGAATTCCAGCTGACCCTCAGCAGTGCTGCTCCTTATTTATATAAGCTTCAAAGCCTGCAAGTAAACCTGAAACTGAGACTTAAATTGCTGCAGGAATAGTTCTGGAGAATGTTAGCCAGGGTTTTGTCCAAAGCAGTTTTAAATAACCTTCCTAATGGGTCTTCTCCCATGTTCATTACATGAACAGAGTAGTAATTTTCCTCATTATATGGCCCTACTCTCAGTCTGATCCATGTTCTTCATGACTAGGCCCTCTCTGGTATTGACATCTGTACAGATGGTAATTCCCAGTGTCAGAGGAGAATTGTGAATAGTCAGGGACCATCCCATGTTATTCTGTGTCATTTTATCCCCTGCCACTGTTGAATCTTGGATTGCAATGGAGGTTCTCAGGTATAAAAACTGTTCAAATGATGGTTATGACTGCTTAGAAATGTCACATGAAGTATTTTGTCAGTTGAATTTCTTGAGCTACCTTGTATAGCTCAGAGTTCAGAGAAGAAATAAAATTAGAAACATCTGGCTGAGATATTAAAATAATATAGTAGGAAACTATTCTCCACGCAGCAAAGGAGAAATGGTGAGGGGTAGAGTTTTGAAGAAGTTGTGGTACGTGGCTTTCCATTTCTTCCCACTCAGTTTGACTATTCCTGTTGGTTGGGAATGGAAAAGTGAGGTGATGGATTGCTCTGATTATGCTTAGTCAGGTGCATTAAATGGTGTCTCACTCTACTGCCTCCTGCAATCTTTCTGCTCGGTGTGCTTATCAGGGTTGACATGGAAAAGGGAGATGTCTGTAAACAATAAAGAAATAAAACAGGAGGTGAAAGATCTCAGATTGGTCTCACAAAAGGATTTACTGGGAACAGGAAATGTCTTGAGGAGATGAAACTGAGCCACTTTTGGAATAGCTAATTGGGGATATGGCTGTCAGCTTCCAGACTCAGTAGCTCATATCTACCCATCCTGCTTTTCATGGATCATTTGTTGGTGAGATGCTTGCAGTATATGGAAAGTTTCTTTTTAGCATCCATCTGTTTAATGCTGACAAGGAGCTTAGCTGAAATGCTTGTCTCTAGTTAAACCATGAACTTGTGTGTACTTGACTTACGGTGCTGTGAGTTCATAGTCACCAAGAAAGATCACTCTCATTTCATCAGTGTGAGACAAAATAGGATCCCATGGATTTCTACTACTGCAAACCAAAGTCAAGGATGTTTGAGATGTGCTTTGTTTCAAGTTTTGTGTCAGAGCTGTGTGCAAGTTCTGTCAAAAATTGCATGAAATGCTGTTCAAAGTCTGTAGAAATAGTTTCTGTGTTTCTGTATCTAAATTTGGGTTGGTGATGTACAGGAAAATTGAATTCAAGCTGGAAAGGTGCAAAATGCTGTGAAAGTGAAACTCTAATGCAACAGACTAGCAGTGGCTGGTTTATTCATCCTGGAAAAAATAAATACCAGGCTGGTGAGATATGGCAGATCTTCATTCATCTATGGAAGTAGGGAAGACAAACGGGGAGGGTTGGTATATGAGCTAGGGACTTTACTTTCTTGAGAACAAACAGACCATGAACAAGTTTGCATTGAAAATAAGAAGACTTGAAGTTGTAAGAGCAGTGAGTTTAGGGACAGCTTTACAACTTGATTGCTGGAGATGGAAGCCCTAACTGAGGTAGAGCTCCATTTTAGTAGGAAGGGGATTTTAATTCCATGTAAAGACAAGTTCTGAGGTTAATATCTCTTAGGCTCAGGTTCCCAAGACACCTGACTTACCTTGGACAGTTTCTGCTGGCTAGAACAGCATCCCATAAGAAACATCTCTGGTTTCATCTTGATGGGCAAAGGTATTGGCAATCTCTACCCTCCTGGTGTGTACTTGCTTCTTTGAGATAAAAGTTGCTATCAGAAAAAAAAATGATAAGGTGGCTTTATTGGGAAGTGCCAACCCAGTGAGTTAGACTGGTCTAGCTCCAGCCGTGTAATTACCCTGATACTGCAATTCCAGCAAATCTTCCTGTAGACAACCCTGAACAATGTTGCAGCACTTTGACCTTCACATTTTAGCTCAGTTCTTCTGTCTTTGAAGTGCAAGGATAAATGTACCTCGGAGTTAGTACTGGCTCAGTGGAAAACTGAGCAGGAAAGTTGTCTTTGAGGAGATGAAACCTAACCAAGAACTTTTCTAGTTCCAACTTCCAAAACTTCTTTGTCAATCAGAATTGAAGTTCTTCCTTCACAAAAGTTTTGGTTGATTTATTTCTGTTTTCCAATTGCCAGAACATGCTTAAAAATTGTAAAGGAAAATTAAGAAATCTTTTTTTTGTTTGTATTTCCTAGTATGGGCCTGTTTTGGGAATAAGAGCATTAGAAGCAAAAAGAATTGTACATTGCTGAATTAAACTCCATCCAAAGCATTTGAGCAAAATGTGGGGGTTTTGTTGTTTGTTTTTTAAATGAAATACATGTACCCCTCTGATGAAATCTTATCTATGAATCCAGTTGAATCACTTCTTGGTGTGTATGTGATGTAATGGGGGAAATGATGATGGACTCCACTGTTAGATCACTGAAGCCAGGTTTCAGCTAATAAAGCTGCTGCAAAATTAGAATGTCTGCAGGGAGGATAGCCTTGGCCAAAACTGCAGCCAGCCAGAGTCAGAAGATGTGTTTGGAGTGCTCTTCTTCAGGAAAGGGTACAGTAAATGCACTGATGTAAAGAAATCTATGTTGGCAGAGATCTAGAAGCAGGAAAACTTGTGTCCATCTGTCTAATTCTTTATCGTGGTCATGAAGGGACAGAAAATGAGAAGCAAAGGAGAGGGAAGAGGAACTGGTGATTCCTCCACACCTGACTGTTTGCCTTCTGGGACAGAGACTGAAAGAAGTGCTCTTGTATCTGTATAAGTGTCTAGATCAGAGCTTGTACCACTTTGTCTGTATTAGTAAAAGTTGAGTCTCCTAATTGATCTCCTGGCATGTTTTTCAAGCAGGGACTGAAGTTGAGCACAGTGGAAATCACTTCCTTTAGCTGCCCTGCTTTCTCAAACAGCAGAAAGCAAAATCTGCTCAAAACACCATGTGCCTATTAGTATTTTCTAAAAGTTGGAAAAATATCCTTTTTTTTCTTCTGCACGGGAACAATCTGCAGTAGATACAACACAAAATAAAAGCAGATGGGCAAGAAAACTTACGGCAAGTTGTCTGTGCTCTTCTAAGGCTCTTAGTTCCATAGAGAGGAGAGTCATGGAGGCAAAATTGCTTCAATGAAAGCACAGCTGAGCTGCTTCCCTAAATGTCACCCTGCATCTCCTGCTGGCTGTGCTTTGTTTTAGGCCAGCTGCATCAGAGCAGCTCTGACAGCATTTGTTGTCACTGATTTGTGAGCAGACCTTTGTGGACTGCACTGGACAATGACATCAGAGGTTCAGAGGACATGGTTACTACGTCATTAATGATTCAAGCTGCTCTGCTGCATGCTGGCCTTGGGTAGCATTTGTTTAGCAGGGGTTTTGTTGAGACCCAGCTTGTCAAGCCCTGGTAGACTGAGAACTGTCTCAAGCACTTGGCAGGTCTCAGAGCAGAATCCTATTAACTCCATGAGGGCTCAGATTTGATGAGAGTTTAGTTTGAAAAGAGCTAACCCTTCAAACAAAGAAAAATCAGAAATTTCTCATGCCTCTGTCACTGCAATAAAGTAAAGGAAGAAGAAACCCATTCATTTTTGATCTCTTGTTAAGACATGAGCCCCTACCCTTCTTCCTAATGTATTTTTCCTTGCTGTTTGGATCATCCTGCCAACTCTGCAGGTGGTGAGTCCTTCATCTTGCCCCCTTATGGAGAGGTCTCGGACCAATAGATTGGTCTTACCGATAAACTGGAAGCAACCAAAATCAGTTACAGAAAACTATTAAAATTCCCCCAAAGGCTATTTATAGAGGGGATTAAGGAAAAATAATGCTCATTGCAATTACATATGTGTTGTAGAAGGAGCCTTTGGGTTGTAAAGAAATGATAGCATCAGGAAAAGTTTGCTATACGATGAGGACATCATGTTATAGTGATGACCAGTCAGATGTATATACCCAAAGAGGATATTTTGCTGCAACCCTGCTCCATGGTCCTGCATCTCTAAGGACTGTGCACAACTCTAGCAAAGATCCTGAAAGTTTCTGAAGAGCAAGAGTGATCTCAAACAAGTACAATAAAAGTGAAGGAGCTGCTTCTGAAGAGATGTTTAAAATCGGAATCTAGGTATATGTTTTTAACACACCTATTGTCTTCCTTGCTGCAAGACTCAGCCCCCAAGAGCTCTGTTTATAGCTAATGTTGACTAAGGGATGAAGCTGTGACTATCTCCAAGAAGTGTAAAGGAGCAAGTAATGATGAGAAGAAAAGGGGTGTGTTGGATTGAGGGCTACAAAAGAGCACAGTGATGAAAGGCAGCGTAGAAAAGTACAGGCTGTGTATCAAAAAAACCTTCCTAATAGCTGGATCTGCTAGACGGGAATAATTTCCTAAGGGAGAGAGCAGGAACACTGTTATTTCAATCATTTAAACAAAACTGGATAAAGCCCTGGAGAATATATAGTAGGGAACAATCATATGCCAGCCCCTGGGAGTGGATAACAGGACCTGATAAGTCTTTTCCTAGTGCTTGCTATGACTCTCTTCAGATTGAGAACTTGTTCTGGGCATGATTTGTCTTGGGACTAGATGTGATGTGAGCCTCAGGTCAGGCTTCTGACTGTTTCAGAGAACAAAATGGAGAGAGGAAGGGGAGGAAAGCCAGGCAGGGACAGTTAGAAATGGAGAGCGTGGGGAAATGTTGACTCAGAAGTGCTACAGGGCTTTGTGCAGTCAGGTATCTCCCTGCCAAGGAGACATAAAACACAGTCTGGTCCAGATGCAGGGGTTTTACACTGAGCTGGTGGTGTGCAGGCTCCAGAAAACGTGATCATTTGGTATTACCACAAAGTGCCCAAGATGTTTGAACCCCAAGAGTCAGGATCAACCTGCTTGTCCTTGGACTTTGGAGGCTTGTTTTTCTTGCTGTTACAAGAACCCAGCTTGTTGGCTGATGTGTCTTGCTGCGTCCCTGTGATGCACACATGCTCTCCTGGTGGTGTGCCTGGCTGCTGGTTTGTACTGCTGTTGATTTCTTCAGAAAGGTGGCCAGGTTCAGCTGCAGTCCAGGGAACTGTCAACTACTATCCAGCTGGAAATCCAAAACAGAGCTGCTGCTGGTTCTGGGAGGAGTTGGGAAATGGTATACCAGAAACATGGCCCAAAACACTGCTGTTTTCAGTGCTAGTCTCCTCACAGAGCTGGAGAGGAACCTCTTCCCTCTTCCCAGCCTCTTTTCTGAAGCAGAGGAAGTCACAGAGGTGAGTATAGATAATGCTGGACAAAATTAACTGGCAAGTGTTGGCATCCTTGATTTCCCATGGGGTGGTACACCAGGTGGCATTTACCTTGGATGCTCTGTCATCTTCTTCAAAAGCCTTGCCAGTGGTCACGGACATCTCTTAGCTAGGCAGTAAAAGTAGAGACTGTCTAAGTTCAGCAAGAGGAAGTTTGAGATGATGAGGTCTTGTGCGTCATGCACTTGAGCAAGAAGATTGTCAGTGGTTTCATCTGGCCAGTTGAAAATTTCCACTCTCTCTCACTTACTGACCTTTTTTAGTAAAACCCTGTATAGTGCAAACTTTACACAGAAAAAAATGGAAAAGGTTCACTTGCAAAGGAAAAAAAACCCAACAACAAACCCAAACAAATGCAGAACTCTTCAAATATTTTGCATTTTTAAAGCAATATTTTCCAGGTTTTGTCTTTGGCAGAAACAAGCTGTTTCTTGAGCGGTAGCAGTAGTCAAGCCTGGTCTCCTGTGAACTCCAGAACATTCCCACAGCTCTCTTGAACCCTGATCTGCATCCTCATCCTCGCAGGCAGATAGGTATTATTCCATCACAGGCTGGCATATAAAGTGATGGAGATGTCCTGTTCCTGCAGTTTTCTCCCATGCATCTCACCCCACCTTGCAGGACCCCCAGCTCCTCTTTCTTTCCTATAACTGGCCAGAGAAAGGGTTGCTCACACTGCAGCTGAGTCTGCACTATGTGTGCGTTGATTTTTTTTTTTTGGCCTTTTCATGTGTATTCACAGATTGACCAGATGGCAGGCCCAGCAGAACACATTACCATCAAGTTCATATTACAGCTTCTTCTAAGTGGTGGAAATTGGTGAGCAGCTTCAAAGCTACTGGGGAGGAAAAACAGATTGGTAGAGGTACACTTACAGGTGGTTCATCCTTATCAGGAAATGAGGATAAACCCAGAAATAATTAGAAAAAGAAAAGTTTCTGTGGCTTGATTTAAGCTTGTAAACCTATTCCTTCACGCAGTGACCCAATGGGTGTCTGAAAGGGCCAAATGTTGTGACCAAATCTCTGCTTCCATGTTAGGCAGAGGCAATATCTCTCTAGATGTGTCCCATTGGGGGGTAAGTTCAGGAGGAATACAAGACCTTTTCTAGGGAAAGCAGAGAAGCCTTCAGGTCTCTCCAGCTGTGGAGAGGTGGAAACTGCCTGGGCACACACCAATGATGGGACTGAATGAGCAGCACTTCCAAATATTCTGCCTCAATGAACTGGATAAATTTGTCCCTGTGCTGTCACAGGTAGGCATCCAACAGGGCAGATGAGAGGCTGTCCCATGTACATGCCGGTGGTGGAGTATATGCAGGGGAGGAGGAAGAGAACCCTATCTAAGCAGCCTGAGAACCTATGAAACACAGTTCTCCAACATACAGGTGACCTTATTGTCCCTTATTGGGACTGGGACACATTATATACCTTGATCCATTTAAGAATCCAAAGGAGGTCTCCTCAAGAGGGGCAACCTCTTGCAGGGAATGCCCAACTGTGGTCCCCAGATGAAATCAGCCAAACCTGAAGTCCTGCCCTGAATCAGAAATGACCATGGCAGTGCATGATTATGTTTCACTAAATTGCTGCCTTTGAACTCCTGCAATTTAAGGTAGGGTGAGAAACTTACTATCTTCCCAAGCTACATCCACAAGAGGACTACCCAGAAGGCTGTCACAGCTGATGGCCTCAGTTCTTGCTCCATCATGGCTGTAAGAGCTCAGGGCTATGTTCTTGAGCAGTTGCCCAAGTACACTTGGCATAATACTTTTCCTGTAGTTTTATATTCCAATGGGACATGGTTTAGCAAAATCTGGTAATGGTCAGAGGAGGGAATTTATGCCAACATGGCAGTTGCTGTGCTGGTGTTTACTGGAACTTGGTGTGGCTAAAAAAGAAGCTACAGGAAAAAAATATTATCAGTAATGCTGCAGAGTGGGAGGTTCAGGTTTCATGAGGCAGGAGGTTATGTGTGCTGGCTGCAGATCAGACCACTGGAGGGAGTGGGGAAATGTGGCAGAGGGAAGCTGGCATCATACTGATAGAGCAGTAGTTATCAGTCTTATCTCATTTTGGATGAGCCCTTCAGCTCTGCTGCTGGGCTGTCATACACCAAGTTTGCCGAGAGGCAGTAGTTCAGCACCAGGAGTAATTTTCAAGACTCTGGCAGTTGTCTGTCTTGACTCAAGATGTGCGTGGGTCAGGGCTGGCCTCCTGCAAGATGGGCTTTGGCTGCACCTTCACCTGCTGGTCAGCAGATCACAGAGAGAAACCATTTCTTCTTCTCTTCACTTCCTTGCTGCCCACTGCCTGTGTGTGTGCCTGCCTGGCCAGTCAGAACTGCTTTTGAAACTCTTTTCCATGAACATCTTCAAAGTTTGATTCCAAGATCAAGAAAAGATGTCTGTGCTCGTGGTGGGAAGAATAAAGTGAGGGAAGCCTGCTGTGTCCTTGCTGCCCAGCACAGGAGATCTTCTGCAGGTCTTGATACAATGCAAAGTGATGAGTGTAGTTTCCAAGGTGGCATGGCCTTACCTCTGCAGTCAGGGGATGGAAGCAGTCATAACAGAGCAGGGGTGAGAGGCTGTGCCAGCCTTGTCAAGGGATTTTGATTTGAGGTTGCACCTGAGGGTTGGCACATCCTTCCTTCTCTCACACAATGTCCATATCTTCACAACAAAAGATGATATCATCCCGTATTGCTCTGTGTTCCTGTAGGGAGCTCTGTGCCACACTTGACCTGACATTAGAGGCTGTCTTTTGAGCATGGAAGAGGAGGATGACTTTGAGGATGGAAGGGGTAGCTGTGCAAAGTAAGAGATATTATTCAGTTGATGTGCTGTAGTGAGATTGACTAACATAGGAATGGAAGAAAAAGGGAGTCCTGGAGATGTCTGGGGAGAAAGGCAGCAGGATTTGGGGAGAGAGAAGAGGGAACAGTCAGTGATGCTTGTGTGCCAGGAGGCTTGTGTAGTTACACAGCAGCTTTCATCCAGGTACAGCAGCATCCATCATGCACTCTCAATTTCCTTTCTCCTGGTAAATGAGTTACTAGCAGTTAGCTGGATGAAGTGTCTCCCTGATCCCTGCTGAAACATCTTTCATCCATACTGCGAAGGACACTCTTTCTCCTCCCTGCTGGAAGCGTGAGCAGCAAATCCAGCAGAGAGCCAGGCTTTTCTTTGTGGCAGTTTCTCTGACGTAGATGAACCTCTGAAGTGAAGTGTGTGACATCAGAAAGATGTTTTAATCTGAATTATGATTGCTCATCTGAGTAACAGGTGCCTTTACCCTCTCTTCATTATCTCATAGCCAGGGCTGCTGCCAGCATGAGTAAGAAAGGTTTGAGTCATGGGGATGGAGTAGTTAATTTCTTTCTGGAGGCTGTTGTCAAAGATGACCAGGCCCAAATGTCCATAATGGGGATGAATGATGTGTGGATGAATGAAGGGAGAAACCTACTCCTGAGAGGAATAAAGCATCCCTCATGAATAACGCAGAGTGTTGCTTTGAGATTGAAGGCATCTAAAACCTGTTGTACACTGAATGTGAATGAGGCTGAGCTGCTCTGCAGCTACACACTGGCCTGAACACAATCTATAAATAACTTACCACTGCCACACTGCATTTTTATTTGTTAACACTGACCATGTCTTTGCCCTGGTACCAATGCACATCTAAAGGAAAACCTCTCCCAGTCTCTGACAGAGGCCAGTGTAGAGAAACACCCTTTGCTTTGCACCACGCAGGCTCCATCTGTGCTTGTAGATCAGGACCTGTGTTTTGTAAGACATGGAGGCCAGCAGAGATGACATGGAGAATGTAAACGCATGTACTACCCCAGAGTGGTGATTAGCTGCAGTGGTCCCTGGCCAGCATTAACCTCCATGGATGGACCAGGTTGGACATTGCCTGAGACAGAGCTGTTGGTCCAGGGTAAGGCCACGATGGGATCTGTGCTAATGATTTAAGAGTGTGGGCAATCATGAGTTGGTGGTGGAATTCATTCCTTGTCCCAGTTTAGTTTGCTAAGGTAGATATGCAACACACTGAAAGTATTCAGGATTTTTTTTCCACTGGAGTATGGACAAGGTCTGGAAAAATCAAAGTCAGAGAAGACCTCAACAGAGTACTCCTTTGGTGTCATATGGTCTGACCCTTTGCCTCTCTTGCCTGCACCTTCCTGCAGTTCTACTTGATGTTTGTAGCCCAGCCCTTCCATAAATGGGAGGAGGCAGCTTTTGGGATGCATTGGTGTTCAGCAGTCCAGAATTGGAGTAACACTCTGAGACATGACATTTCTTCATGTCAAACTATTCTTCTTGGTGACAACACAGGTCAGCTCTGTCTGAAAGCCTAAGCAGCTGGGAGGGACTATAAAAAATAGAGAGAGTACTAATGATATCACTTGCAATCAAGGTCAAAGTTATTTAGACTGTCCTTGATTGTACAAATTATATCTCATTAAATATCAGGCAAACCTGCCTGCTGTGGTCATACTGGTGTATTGTGGGTCCTCAGCAACCTATATTAGAATAGTATAGGTAGTATTTACCTGGGTGTGCTCCAGTGTGAAGATCCATCTATACCCTTCTCACTATCATCTCAGCCTCATGGCTTGTTAAGGGATGTATTTGGTACACCTGATTTTAATGTCTTTTACTTGACCTTTCTTCTTCATCATGGAAGAATGAGAAATCCCAATGTCATGTTTCACCAATTTCTCTTTAAGCCTTGCCTTTCTTAAGGTTGACATGGAACCATCTCTTCATACTCCGGTTAAGGGCTGTGGCATTCTTGTAGAGGAGGTTTGTCTGAGTTTTGGTAGCTAAAATCTGCTACCAAAGCAGTTGCTTCTGCTTCTCCCTTTCCTTGCCACAACTAAAGCCCAACTACTTGAGAGACTGACCCTGTGCACTGTGGAGGGTTATTTCCCAGCATTAATGACCCTCTGTCCCCTCTTCCTCCAGCACTTACTGACCACCTCGTTTTTCTCAGAGGGAGTCTCTGATGTTAAGGAGATAGTGGTTAGTTTTTAATTTGAGTGAATTCCAGAGAACACACCCTTCTGGAGTTTGCTTTTTGTGCATTGCTGGATAGATTCTGTAATGCTAAAGGAATGGAGAACTAAGTCTTCCTTTGGTGTATTTTGAAACCATTCGTTTCAGAGTGCTGAAGGCAATGACTAAGGTGCCTATTCCTTAAAACCATGTTGTGCTGGAGAAATATGAGTCTAATCCCCTATACATGAATCTGTTTGTAAAGTCTTATTCTAGCTTCATGAATAAAGTCCTTTCTTTACCTCAGCTAGGTGGTGAAAATACGGTAAAAGACATTTGTGGAAAGTGAGTATGACATGGGGGAGAATAGAAATCAGAATTTCTGGATATTCTGTCTGCCTATGTGAATTGGAGAGAAATTACAACTTGCCAGTGCCTGTGCTTTCCTGTCTGTAAAACAGGGATATGGATATATTCCTATCTTATGGGAGAGCTGAGTCCCAGGTTAATTACAAAGCCTGTGACAAATCTTAAAAATTCAATTGTGAGATAGTGTGTAAGCACGTAGTATTAATGTTTTATAATCTCCCTGAACTGTCTCTGTGGATATCTCTAGTGAGAGGGATAAAGTGATATCAAAAGAAATCTTTTTTTCACCCCGACCATTTTCTTTAGAACCCAAAGTGAAAGCTGTTTCCACCAACTGCCATCTCTGCAACCATCTGGAAAATCACATTTTCTGAAGCTTTCCTTCTCTTTATCAGCTGTAACTAAATCTATAAAATGGGAAGATATCCCTGGTTTAATTAACACCCCTGTAGTTCAAAAGCTGATCTTAGTAATGAGAGGCAATTATAGCCTTTATTGAGGGACAGTCAGGTGGAACAAACCCAGCAACAATCTATTGAAGACACTTCCCCTTCCAAGTAATTTGGAAACTGCTTTTTATGATGAACAGGCTACCTGGCCCAGTACAAGAGGTGAATCTGTTTTGTAACCTGAAAAGAACTTTCTATTTTGAGTTATGTTCTTTTCTAATCTGTTTTTTACATCCCATCCATCTGCCAACAACTATCAACTGAGCTAAGAGAATACTTGTTGCTTTTTGGAGGGCATTCTTGCTGGTTTCCTCATTTTTATGTTCTTTGTCCACTATTACTTTTCATCTTGAAGGTTGCCTGGTGTTCATATTTTTTCCTAGCAAAGCTGCAGACTTCATGGTGCGCTCACATCCTGAGGGCTCTGCAGAGTTCTGGTTCCTGCACCTCAAAAATGATGTAGTAGAGCTAGAGAAGGTCCAGAGAAGGACATTGAAATCATCAAGGGAATGTGATTTCTGCTGTGTGAGCTAAAAAGGCTGTGGAATGAAGTTCGGACAGAAGAAACCTGAGAGCAGAGATAAAGCTGAGCTTAGTTTAAGTCATGAAGGTTGTAGATAAGGTAGATGTAGAACTTTAATACTAAGAGACACTGGCTGAAACAAGGAGATCTGCTTGAAATGATGAAGTACTTTTTTACACAGCAGATAGTGAACTTGTGGAATCTGTTGCCACAGGAGATTGAGGAGGTGGCACTGTCAACGGTTTCAAAAAAAGGATTAGACAGATTCAGAGCAGCAGGTCCATGACCTGAGTCTAAAGGTGATGGGCAGGGCTGAGGCAGTACAAGGGGAATGGTCTGTAGAGAATGGCCATAATCTTCTGGTCTGCCTCACTAGTATTTCAGGTGCTGTCTGGCCTCCAGCTTCTGATCTGTAAGAGTGTGGGTCTGCTGTGTGCCCTGTGTTTCATCTGCCAGCTTTCTGTGGCTATCCTGGTATCTCAGGGGTTTCAAATGATGCTAGATGCCTCTTTCTGGCAAGCTGATTTAAACCCTTGGTGCCTATAATCCAGGCACCTACACTGGAGCTAGTCACTGAAGGTGGAGCTCTACTCAAGATTAAGATGCTTTCATTTGGCTGTTTGCACGTGGTTGTCTACCTGTGCAGTAGGTGTCTCAGTTCTTCTGCAGTCCACAGATGTCTAGTCAGTCTGATGGGGATCTAATAAATACAGTGAAAGGAACAGCCAGTACTGTCATTTCATCTTGGCATAAGGTAGACTTGGGATGGTCAGTTAAATAACTCTCTACTGCCTGTTCTCATTAAATCTTTGTTGACCATAATGGGAGGTTGGACACCTAGCACATGGGTAGGTATCAAAATTTAGGTATATTATTCTTGAACTGAATTCTGTTCCAAGTTTTCTATTACAGTGACTGTAGAGAAATAGGTGTCTCCTGAGAATAACTTAATGACCTGTTTTAGACACCTAGGTGTAGATGAGAGGAACTGCACTTGTGAAGTGCACATTTATATTAATTGATTTTAAGGAATGTCTAGACAGTGGTACCCACATGGTCAATGCACACCATGGCCAGGTGGGTCCCGGCCATCCCATTTTGGAGACTTTAGTAATGTCACTTAGAATCTTTGTTGCAAGAAATGTAGATTTTTAAAGCACTATGATGTGGAAAAGTGAAATTATGGTTTCAAAACCGTCCCTTCCCCCTTATGGTTTGATTTAGAATAAAGGCTTAGCTATGATTTTATCGTCTATAAACTATGCTGTGAAAGATGCTACATCCTCTGTTCTGGATTAGTTTAATATCCTGATTAAACTGCCTTTGCCAGTAAAAGCTGTAACTCTATAAAACAAGCTGGTAAGTTTTTTATTCTTCAATAATGAAACATAGAGCAGGCATCAAATCCCTGAAGTCCTGTGGTGTTCCAGCAGAGAGTGGCTTTCATAGAGCGTCTAGGAGAAAGGTTTGTTCAGTATGGAAGGGTTTGAAAAGGAATTTCTTTGGTTGTTGGATCTGTGGATGTTGTTAACTCCATGCTGCCAGCAGACACAGAATTTGGATGCCATCATACTCTGGTTCTGGGACAAGGGAGACACCCGCTCTCAAAAATATTGTGGAGAAGCCCACCTATTTCCAAGGTTTCCACTATTGCATGTGATACAGGATGGATGGGAAGTTTCTTTAGCAAACAAATGTCATATAATCTTGTTTAGGAGACTGTACAGTTATGTGAGGTAGGATGGATTGTCCATTCTTTCATCTTTCCCACTTGTGTGCGTACAACTTTGTTGTTATGTATCTTACTTGCTCCAGATACAGGATGTGAGCAAGGAGATAGGAAGATTGTGTGACTGCAGTGTTCCTTTATCTTTATATCTGGCTGTGGCTTCAGAGTCTGTGTGATTTCATGTGGCTTACATGAAGAGGGAGCTGTGGTCATTACCTGCCTTGCTGACTGTCTGTCTTTTCATTCCCCCTCCCAGGTTATGGACATGCTGCCCCAGGGACGGACGCAGGGAAGGCCTTTTGCATGTTCTATGCGGTCCTGGGGATCCCACTGACACTCGTCATGTTCCAGAGCTTGGGCGAGCGCATGAACACCTTCGTCAAGTACCTCTTGAAACGCATCAAAAAGTGCTGTGGGATGAGGAGCACCGAGGTCTCCATGGAAAACATGGTCACTGTGGGTTTCTTCTCCTGCATGGGAACACTCTGCATTGGAGCAGCAGCTTTTTCCCAGTACGAGGAATGGAGCTTTTTCCATGCTTACTATTACTGCTTTATAACATTGACTACGATAGGGTTTGGAGACTATGTGGCCCTGCAGACCAAAGGGGCCCTTCAGAAGAAGCCTCTCTACGTGGCTTTTAGCTTTATGTACATTCTAGTGGGGTTGACAGTCATTGGGGCATTTCTAAATCTGGTTGTTCTCAGGTTCTTAACCATGAACAGCGAGGATGAGAGGCGGGATGCCGAGGAACGGGCGTCCCTGGCAGGGAACCGCAACAGCATGATTATCCACATCCAAGAGGACGCCCAGCATGGTCGGCCGCGGTACAAGGCCGAAGTAACAGACCTTCAGTCAGTTTGTTCCTGCATGTGTTACAGGTCCCATGAGTACACCAGCCGGGTGGTGTCCCACCAAAATTCGTTCAGCTCGAAGCTGAACCCCCAGTACTTTCACTCCATCTCTTACAAGATAGAGGAGATCTCGCCAAGCACATTAAAAAACAGCCTTTTCCCATCTCCTGTCAGCTCCATCTCACCTGGGTTGCACAGCTTTACAGATAACCACAGGCTGATGAAAAGGCGAAAGTCCATTTAAAGGGATTTGTCTCCTTTTGCTTTCCTCGTTTTTTTTTCCCAGTTCTTCTCCGTTGTTTTGGGTTGGTTTTTGTTCCTCGAGTGAGACGGAGCGAGGCCAAAGGGAGCAGAGAAAGCCAGTCCTCCTCTGAGACTCAGCTCTTGAGCATGACGCATGGATTCTTACCGTTCCAGCAAAGTATGCCTTACATTACCCCCTCGGTGGATGGCAGAGGAGTCGAGGTGACGTCAAGTGGGTACCAAATCCAAAGTTGCACACACAGCTGGGAGCCTTCATGTGCCGCTGGGCACTCCTGACCTAATAAACTATTTTCCTCACGAGCAGGTTGCGGCGTGCGTGGTGTTGGGTGCCTGTTGGGTGCGTGTCTGTGTGTGTGTAATTCCACTACTAGTGCCATGTGACAAAATTAAAGCATCAGGTATTTNTATTATTTTGTGCAGCAATTACCTGCATGGATAGGAATTCTATTTTTTTGGAATGCTTGGATTAGGATGGGTATAAATAGGTGGATGTATATTTTTTCGTATATAATAGCGACAGGGCATTCCTTGTTTTAAATAAAAACCTAAAGATGATTGTCTCTAAATGCTTTTGATTTGTAAATATTGGAAAGCCTTTGTTGGTCTCAGGAAGAATTCAAGGGACAGTATCTTGTGTTTGGCTCACTGGGAACTTGTGAGATGAGATGTGATAATTGCTTTTCTTGCGAGGCAGAAAGGCAAAATGCAATGGGCAAAAGCAGCTTCACTCCAGTGTTTGGAGGGTAAATTGGGAGTGAGTTATTGTGCTGGCAAGTTGCAGTGGAGGATGTTGAGACCATGTGGTAGCGTTGTCCCTTGGGGATTGTCCATCTCTCAGTTCATCTGGACCAAACAGACTTTACAGAACCGAATCAGAGGCCTAATCCAGCTCCCTTTTAAGACTATAGGAATTTGTGATGATTACGTGGGGTTTAGCGCTTTGGGAGATTTATCTTTGGTTTGACAGGGGTAGGACTGGGAGTTTTATAAACCTGCACCTTTGTCTCCCATTTAATTCTATCTTTTAAATCGCCTTCTGTGTTAATTCACCATTCAAAACCCGTGGGGTTTTGGCACTAATCACCTCCTGCTGATTCTACCATTTTGTGCTCTCAGTGTAAAAGCAATAATCCTTTGGGGTTTTTTCTGCAAACTAGATGGCACGTTTCTGTACGAGCCCCAGCTCTGAGCTCTGTGTGCTGATGGATATTGATACCCTTTCAAAGAGGCATTTACAAAGAGCATTAATGGGGAGAAATAAGGAATGTCATTCCTCCTCTGCTCTCCTCTCCCCAGCTTTAAATTATTAGCTATATCAAATATGTTCATGTTCTCCTAATTTCCATATCTATGTTTCAACAAGTAAATGAAAAGCAAGTATCCATGACTTTGACTCCCCTATGCAGCTTCCTTTGGGATTGTAAATTGCCGTGGCATGAAAACCTCCATTAAGATTAGTGAAAAAATAACTTAGGGTTCTTAATGAAGATGGATGAGGATGGGCTGTTTCTGCCTAAGATGCGGAGATAACATCCTTCAGCAGAGTAGGAGAGCATTAGTGCTGTGCTGCTGGTACCATGTCCTGAGGCAAATGCTGATGGCAGAAGTATTGAAGCCAGTGTACTGAGAAAAGCAGTTTCAGGAGGTGTTAAACCACCTCAGTGATTGCCACCTAGAAGCTGGTTTCTAAGAGGGTGGCCTGTAGGGTTCATGGTGCTGTCAAAATTCACTATTGTAGTCTTTGCTGGTGGTGTCCCAGAAGTGTAAATAAATGGAGGCTTCTTTTCCTGCTGAGGAGATAACAAAAAGAATGCCTGGAATTAGACACCTGTATCATGTATGACTGCTGGGTGTATCTGACACTGGAGAAAAGCGGGAAGAGGTTGGGATTTTGGAGAATTTGAGTGAAATTCTCTCTGCCTAGCAAAGGAGAACTTTTGTAACAGGACTTTTGGAAAAAAAACTCCCCGGTTTTGTGAAGCTACATCATACAAAATACTGTTTAGCTTTTTCCTTTGAGGAAAATTCGATTTCTGTTGCATATAAAAATAATCTTGAAATGTCCTATAAATCATGTGGAACTACAGACGTGCAAGGCTGTTACATACTCTAGCTGACTTGTTTCTAAATTTTCCCTCTGGAACCATAAATGAGGAGTAAATTTTAATACCTGTGGTATTTAGCCAGGGAAGCAACTTAGCTTGGTATATCACGGGTTATCTGCCGTGAGTCTTTACATTACAATTCAGTGACTTTACAAAAGCTCTGCTTTAGCTTAGTTGAAGTTTATAGATGAAGAAACCCATGTAAGTTGATACGAAGGAGCCAGAGTAGATGCCCATAGTGATATGTTTAAGTCTAAAACCTGTAATGAGTGTGTATGTGGGAAAAGGTTTTCCTGGGACGTATCTGCGTTTCTTAGGATNGCTCCATCTCACCTGGGTTGCACAGCTTTACAGATAACCACAGGCTGATGAAAAGGCGAAAGTCCATTTAAAGGGATTTGTCTCCTTTTGCTTTCCTCGTTTTTTTTTCCCAGTTCTTCTCCGTTGTTTTGGGTTGGTTTTTGTTCCTCGAGTGAGACGGAGCGAGGCCAAAGGGAGCAGAGAAAGCCAGTCCTCCTCTGAGACTCAGCTCTTGAGCATGACGCATGGATTCTTACCGTTCCAGCAAAGTATGCCTTACATTACCCCCTCGGTGGATGGCAGAGGAGTCGAGGTGACGTCAAGTGGGTACCAAATCCAAAGTTGCACACACAGCTGGGAGCCTTCATGTGCCGCTGGGCACTCCTGACCTAATAAACTATTTTCCTCACGAGCAGGTTGCGGCGTGCGTGGTGTTGGGTGCCTGTTGGGTGCGTGTCTGTGTGTGTGTAATTCCACTACTAGTGCCATGTGACAAAATTAAAGCATCAGGTATTTATTTTATTTTATTTTTTCCCTTGAAGCAATTGCGTTCCAGCCTGCTTTAAACTTTTAGATTGCTTCCAAAAGCGGGGAGGGTGGGAGGGGAGCTGATTTTATTTCGTTTCTTTATTTTTGCCAAGACGAGCATGCGCCATAAGCAGTCAATATACCAGGTGTATCATGGTAAATTTTTTAATGCTAGATTTTAGATTGTATTAACATTAAAAAAAAAAAACCAACAGGCAGGAAAAGATGGATCATTTTAGCTTGCCAGTTCAAAATTTTAAAAAAGTAAATAAATAAAATAAAGCATGCACTTTGTAAAACTGGTATGCATAATAAAAACACAAGAAAAACTAGCAATGGAATTAATAATCAAAAGCAAATAATCCTATTGATTTAATTATATTTACTTTTATCATTTTCAACAGTTCCAACAATTTGCAAGTGGAATTTTTAAGAGAAATTGGGAGAATTGTTGGAACGAAAGAGTGTGTTTTGTTATTTTAATA